>CAEFZY010050734.1:0-40888 GCA_903066815.1 Brachyrhaphis roseni
AGATAGATAGATAGATAGATAGATAGATAGATAGATAGATAGATAGATAGATAGATAGATAGATAGATAGATAGATACTTTTCATCTTGAAACTGACATTCACAAGCTAAATGTTAATCAAACAAACCAATTTCTCCTCAACAGCTAAGGCAAACAAACGGGCCTCAACTTTCCTCCATTCAAGTCAAAATGACAGCCCACAACACAACGACTCCTTTATTCGGAGAGCGTCAGCCTCGGAGCCATTCTGTTGAAAATATCAACTTCAGAAGCAGAGGGGAGGAAGCAAAGACGGGCGTTTTGTTCTGCCTTTGTTGGGCCTGAGCTCGATATGCCGCGTGAGCCTTTCAAGCCATTTGTTAGACTCAATTTCGTCCTCTGTTACATCTGCAGATTACGTTTCAAGCAAACAACCGGCAACATGAAGGCACGCGAGCGCTATTATGGTGAGAGAATGACAACTTGCATAGGCAGAGAGCAGGACAAAATACAAGAAAAAGGATGAAGAAAAAAAAAAAGAGTTGATGTAAAGAAGGCGAGGGAGATTGGAAAGAGGCGGAGGCAGAAGTGATGAGCGGCACCGGTGGCAGGATGTATGCATGTGTGGACTGTAATGAAGCTTGCATGCAGGTTTATGCAAATGAAAGCGCTTTGATGGGCGACCTTAAACATAGTCTTCCTCCTATTATTTTCCTTTCGCCTCTGATTCAGCCCGTTTGCTCTGGAATCTCACCAGGACAACGTTTGAGCAAGAACCAATTCCAAACTCTGGAACAACACTTTATTAACTGCTTGGTTTAAGCCAAATTACATTACATGACTGGGGGAAAAAAACACTTTAAAATGTTGGAGAAATTGTTTTCAAACCATTAGATTTGTTTTAAGGTTACCATGCATGCTTTATATTTGCTCTAAATGTTGCCTCTGAATCTGGGGATGCTTCTTCATTTAGATTCTCCTGCAACACTCAAAATTTTTACTTAAAAAACAGATTTTTTTCTGCTTATTACAAAATTTTGAACCCTAGAAAAAGCAGGAGTATTTTTAAAATCTCTGAAACACAAGAGGCGATAAACGACAGAAACAACTGGTCAAAACAATGTTAAAGTACAAAACAAGTGGGCTAATGTTGCCATATTAACATAAAGCCCGCTATTGCAACATAAAACAATCAAATCAACAGTAAGGACAAGAGTTTTCACAGAGACTGAGGATTGGACCTGGACTAGACCACTGCAATATTGAGTATCTTCAGCAGACTATCTGCTGTAGATCTTCACTCAGATGCAACTAAGCAAATCTATGTCAAAAGAAGAAAATCTCTCCTTTGACCAAATAAGCCATTCTTCTTCAGTGGCAGCGTAACAGCTGTGGCGTTCCTTTCAATGTTTTCCACTTGTGAAGAATTATTTTCACTATTAGATGTCCAAATTCAAGGAGTTTGGAAAGGGCTGTACAACTCTTCCCAGATTGATTTGTAGCAACAGTTGCTTCCCTAAACTCAACCAACAGCGTTGACCATCACATTTACTTATGAATATATAACCAGGTAGAGAAGAGACATTTCAAATTATATCCTCATAAGTCAAGAGTTAAACAAAAGTGTTTTATTTATCATAACACCGATTTAGGTGGAAAACTTATTCATCCAAAGTAGTTTTGTGATTTTTTATTTATATCAGGCAACTTTAAGGAAAATGAAAAATAACAGCTGTGCTTAATGATAGAAATATCCATTCTTGGTTGTTATACAAGATTAATAAAGCGGTCACACAGATCTGGTTTGGTACATTTAGTATCTCTGTCTGATTTCAATGCTTTTGCTCAGGAATAATGAATGAAAAATAAAATAAAATCAGACAAAACAGAAGTGATATTTACAAGTTGGAGAGAAATGATCCTGTTATAGAAGTGAATGTCTGTTATGTCTGTCTTTATGCTTTTAATTTTGAGCATGTACGTTTGATTTTATAATCCAAATTAATTTATTCAAGACTTACTACTTAATTATTCAAGTTAATTTACCTTTTTAAACTACAAATTTATTTGTACATTTTAATCAGCACATATCTAACATTTTAATATCTCATTTACTAATGTAACATTTGTAACAATCGTAATCGTGTTTTCTATGACCAGAAATCACCAAATTTCTCTTTCTTGTGAGAGCAGGAGCCTCCGTTCAGCCAGATGACCAGCAGTGCTCAGCAACAGGTTGGGTAGGGGCTCCTCTAGGTTAAAAAGACTTTAAAGCTTTAACTTGGAAAAATTGTAGCGATTTTTCAAAATAAAACTTTTAAAAACCTTTATTACTTCTTTTGAACTTCATATTTTGAATTGTTTTGGTTTATCCAGCCTCAACATACTCTAAGCCAAAACCATACAACTCTATTCATCAGATAATTTCTGATAATTAACCATCATTTAATTTGGGTTTACTTTGTGCAGCTTTTCATTTGAATCAAAAACAAATATTTAACAAGAACGGAGAATGTCAGACGTAAAAACTAACGTTAGAAAATGAGACATTCCCAGCGGTTTGGCCTCTCTCGTGATGATACATTAAAGAAGCTCTCAGACGTAATAAGGAGCCCTTCACATTGTGCATCTTGCCATGTTGTCGGTTTTCGGACAGCAGTGAGGAGAAAGCCTTTGCATCCAGCAGCAGATTTCCTCTGCTTTAACCTAGATCGCCATCTAGTGACCGCTTGTCGTACAGATTCCTCCACATGCGGCCGCTCACCGACGTTCAGCTCAGCAGAATAAATCTGCTTCTGCTCCGGCATGGTAATGAGGAGCTAACTTGCTGGTAGGATCAATATGTTGTCATTGCTTCTGTTAAATGAGAATCAAATCACTAATGATTTTTTTATTTTTGTTTTTTTAAGGCAGATTGCATTCGACTGCTTTTTTATGTTTGTGGGGTCATGGTCAGAAATACTGCATGTGTTTCATAGATGCAACCAACATTTTGTTTCAGCTTATACATTTAAAACTTGAATGAATATAAAGTTCATTCCAACATGTTAAGATTAAAATAATTCCAACATGACTAATTTTGTTTTCTGAGAATTTTCTTTTAACTTTTTGGCAAATTACATTTTAGATGAAAATATTTGTTTTCCCACATAGGATTAAATCTAATGAAATTCCTTACTTTTTTTTTGCAATTACAAAAAACAATAGGATTCTATAAATTCAAGTGTTCACAAATAACTACATAAACAGCCTGATGCTGCTTTTGTAGCTTCACACCGATCACAAGAAACTTAGACCAGCTAACTTTTAAAATTCAATTAAAAGTTGAAGTTTAATTCAACTTTTATGCTGATTTTTAAAGTATATTTAGTTTTGATTTTGTTTGTAAGTTTTTAAAAGTGGCCATTTTAATGCATTATTTGGTAAAAACTTGTTAAATTTGTTGTCTGAAATTTGTAGGTTGATTATAGATCAAAAATGGACTAAAATTGAGAGTGTAAGTGAAAAAGTAAAACGCTGCTGGACAAAATGTTAAAATTACTGTAAAACAAAGCATGTTCATTTAATATAACTCAAAATAAAAATAATTAATGGGTTAAGAATTAATAAACATTTGTTTTTAATAGAAGAGAAGAAGAGAAAAAAAGTCTGGAAAAGTCAAATATTTTTCCATTTCCTTCCTTTGCTCTCCAGACGTGTCAGATTATAACATTTAATTCTAGTTTTTGGACAGGAACGGTTTGGTTTTTATGTGTGTGTTTCTTAAAAGGTAGAAGAGTGCTTGCTTACGTGTGTGTGACAGAGACCCGACATCTCACCTCGCTCTAATGAAATCATGCGGGTCAGTGGGGCCGGCGTGGCGCGGCAGGTCACCCAGCAGATCGGAACTAAGCTGCTTTGACCCGGCCTGGTACTGCGTGCCAAACACACACAAACACACGCCGCTTACAGCAACAATGAGCCACTGTGCCTACGAGGAGGGCGTGATGGCGACTACAAGGCTGTGGAACAAAACACCAAAACACACGCACACACACCCCCCCCACACACACACACACACTGTTTTCATTTCAAAAACTACAGCAGAAAAAGCGCATTAAGAAATTAATTTGACAATGAAAGCGATCAAAGTCACTGTAGTCTGTAAACACTGATATGCTACATTAGATTACAGTGGAGCAAGTTGGTTTATTACGGAGAAGGCTTTAATCATTCCTCTTCTATTAGCTGCTGCTGCTATCGCCCAGGGACTTCCATTAGAATTAAATTAAACAGTGGAAATGTAAATATTGACAACATATGCGCAATTATTTATTCCGCACAAGCAACCAGATCGGGAAATTATTGCTGCGGCATCGGGACGTTACGGGCGGAGGAAAAAAAAACTTCCATTTTCCCGTAATAAAAATGCAAATAACTTGGAGAATAAACAACTAATAACACTAATGCTCTGGACACACAAAAAAAACAACAACTCAATACTGTAATCTGATATTGTTTTAAAAGCGTGAGCCGCCATCCACCTGTGACCCCCCCAAGAATTAATATTTCAACACTCCACAGATCAAAGGTCAATAACTTCAATACGGCGCTCCTCTGGAAGCCGTGGCTTTTTTCTAAGAGGATAATCAATTACCAGAAGACGACGCCGTCATGTTCCCGGCTCATTCTACAGATCAGCGAGGTCCCCATAAATTTGAATGTAAAACAAGCTCCCCAGCACAGGGTTAAACACGTAATTAGCCACGACAAGCAAGTACGAGCCGCAGACTTAAGTCAGGAAGAGGGCTATGGTAATGCGGGAGACTTCGCAGCCCTGCGAGGCATCGAGACGGGACGCAGGGAGGAGGAGGGGATACGGGGGGGCACCAGGAAGATTTCAGATGCAGATATTAGAATTGCAATTGTCTTCTGCGCACAGGAGGCGCCGGTGTGGAAATTGACTTTTTCATTATGCAGTTAGTGCGATAATTAAATATTCGATGCCGTGGGTCGGTGAAGCTACTGAACCACGCCGAAGATATTTAACCAGGCCTGACAGATGTTTTAAATAATGTTTATTTATCAATACTAATACGAAAGCGGCAAAAAACCCCCAAAAAAACGTCACTCTTCTGGGAGTTCCCGAAGTTAAAAAGATGGAGAAAAAAAACTTTACACAGATGAAGCTGAAGTTAAGTTTCCTTCAGTGAGATTTTTTTTTCTACCCAGTTTCCAGCAACTCCAGTAAACTTCCACGTCTTGTCGCTTTTCTTCCTATTTAATCTCATCCAGAAGTTTGGATAAAGTCACACACTTAGTAAAAGTATGTTTCCTTAAATGTTTTTGTTAAAGTTGAACATTTTTGACAAGTCTCTGGTAACCACGCAGTCTTCTTAGACGGTGAAAATAATCCCTGAAACTGTCAGTGTTGGCTTTAACCCAAGCCAAATACTTCCTGACAAGTAAAATAAGAGAAAAGAAAAACAAAAACGTATGGAAAGATGCAGAAGATAGCTTTCTCCTTGAAACTGCGCAAATACAAGCAGTATAAACTTCTTAATCTTTTAAAAACTGAAAAATCCACATTCGCAAAAGAAAAAAAAACTGACACAAATGAACCAAATGTCTGGAAGCAGTTTCCAGAAACTCCTAAAAAGTAGAGATAAGCTGTTAATGTTTCCATTTTATTACAATATAAACTGTTACACCATTTCTGGTTAACTTGATGTAAAAAGAGGAGTAGGAGTAAAAACAGGAATGTTTTTGTATCTTTGAAAAGTGATTATTTGTCTCTCTGCTTTAGGTTTATGCTCATCCAAAAGAAATCACCTGCTGCCAGCTGTGAAGCTCCTAATGTGCCAAACAGAAAAATCTGTTTGGTTTCACTCTGATCCAAAACTTATAAAGACAAAACAGAAACTAGTGAAAGTTAATATCGTCTGGAAACTATCAGGCTGTTTTGGTCCAGTCTGCTGTGACTCTGGTAAAAACTGACATGAGCTCATGACTTGCAGTCTAAATGTAAACTCCTCAAAACAACCTCTTATGATGCAAAAGAAAAAAAAAAAGCCTAAATAAGCTGAGGGAAGTTGAGGTTTCCAATGGCACATGTTCTTTCTCTGAAGTTACTTGTAACACTTGTAAAAAAAAAAAAAAAAAAAAAGAATAAATAAAACTTTGCTGAGTTCCTAATGAACAACACATAATGTTGACTTTAACTTTAGCCATGCTATTTTAAAAGTTTAAAGAAAGAGAACAGGGAAAGAAACTCTTAAAAATAAATGTTTGAATTTTTGTGTTAAAATTATTCAACTCTTTTTGTCGTCCCTTTCGAGCCAGAGAGAAAAAAAAATCCCTTTTTCATTGTAGTTTCATTGTAGTAAAATGGATGAGAGTCCATTTTACTTCTGGAAGTAAAAAACAAAACAAGACAAACTAGAAGTTGTTCAAAGTTTAAAGTGGTGCTTCTGGGAATTAATTCCCAGTTTTCTGCTCTTGTAAAACTCAGTACGACTGCCACTGCACAAGGTAAAATCAGATGAGCTAAAGTAAGTATACATTGATCCACTCAGAATTTATTGATGGGCGTTACTTATTTCCCCCACAGACAATCTCTAACCCCCAAAAACTGGATAATCTTTTCAGATGAGAGGCGTGACGTCACATCCTGAATGACAAAGTCTACGCCAGCGCATGCCACAAAAACCTCCAGGACTCCCAGCGACCTTCCTAACTCTCAACACTCCTTGGGTTTACTCTCAAAACAAATAAAAGCAACATAAAGAAGAAACAATAATCACTCAAATTCACGTTTGGATTTGTGTTTCTAGGAAATGATTGATAAACCAAATACCAATACACGAAGTTGACATGGTGGCTTCTGGAAACTGACTGGTTGTTTTTGCTCAGTTTGTGGAAACTCCAAAAAAGTGTGTGTAATATTTTAATGTACAACACAAGCTTTAAACAATTAAAACTGTCCGTTTACTAAAGATTCTCTCACGCTGAAGTATAAAACAGAAACTCACCAAATTTAAACTTTTCATCATTGTTTTTGGAAACTGATTAGTCGCTTTTTTTGCAGCATTGCCGAAAAGCAGAGACAAGGTAATCATGTTTATCCTGTAAATCCAGGGAAATTATCTAAAACTGGTAATCTGTTTTGGATTTAATCTAATCCAAAAGTAGAAACAGAAGTAAGAAGAAAATTAAAATGTGGCTATGACTTGTTTTCACCAACATTAGTGGAAATGCGGGACTCATGTTTACTGTCCCAAGCCAGTACATACACAACGCACTAAAATGACTGTTTTTAAAAATAAATCTAAAAATTTTCATTAGTGTTTGAACTAAAATAATTGCCAAATATTTTCGTTCGAAATTTGGGTTGAGCTCCCCATATCATTCTGACCCCGTTTGCCCAATTGCAACAATGACCCAAATGTATAAATTAATAAATTAGTCTACGTAGTAATGCTAAACAAGTATCCACACAGTTGAATTAATACATAAATACGTGGTTGTATTTATGCATAATTTCCAATTCAACTTATTTTTGGCCCAGACAGTTATGAGAGGGGGAAAAATATCATTATACAACAATTAGACTTCCTTTCCATCGCCCATTACAAAGTGGAAAGTATTCTATGTATTTACATCTGAGAATGTCAATCCCATTCAGTATCACAGCATGATTTGCAAGTCATGCAGTGAGAAAGACTTGTCAAGGGAGAGGATAAAAGGCATAAAAGGATTGAGATTTGCGTCTTTACAAGTCTGTCCAGTACAAGGGTAAAACAAAATGTTCCCCTACACAACGGGAGAGGCAAAGTGGGCTAAGAGAAAAAGGAAACATACTCTCGACAGGCTTGGAGCCGCTACAAAAGACAAACGGATGGATGCCGATATGCTTCCAGTAAGCAAGAGCTCAGTTTGAGGTTGTCTCTGGTGGCTTTCATGTGGGTGAGTACCCTTCATGGTCTACTCATAGTGAAATCTCCACTGCTGCACATTTAGATCAGCTTGAACTGGTTTTTCTCTAATTTCCTTCTGCACCGTCGGAAAACCGGAGCGACTTTGAACCGCAGTGGTCGGCCCCTCAAACTCGACTGAGAGGTCACACTCGGGCTTTTTTTGTTTTTCGAGAAACACGTCCTCTCCCACAGGCAAACAACTTGCAAGTGGACTCCAACACTCGGCGGTGGAACAATGCGCTTCCTCAGGATCTTAGGAGCAGATTTGCATTGGCAACAGGTAGAGGCTCTCGACGGGGGCCCCCGGATGTCTGTTTAGAAATTCATCCAGTCCTTCACATCAGAGATCTCCAGCGGGCTCAACAAGGGAAAACATGAAGGGGACCAAAGTGTTGGAATGGTTTTGTTGACAGGCTCAAACAACTTATAGTGATCCTTCATTGCTGCGTTTGATGGACATCTGAGCACCACTTGTGAAAGCGTGGGGGGATGGTGCAGAGGGGGAAAGGGTGGGGTGATACACGGGGTGTCAACACCAGGACTGATGGAGTGTGCGCTAAAGCACTGTATTGAAAAAAAGATTTTAAAAAATAAACAAATCAGAAACAATTAAGTGTGAACTCTCATGGAATATTCATTGGCGAGCAGCCTTTCCATGACAAGCCATCACGCCACCTCCAGTCCGTTTTTTCTGTTCCTTCTCTCCATGTCCTGCTTACATGGAGATGTGCCTGCCACTTAAATCAAATTAGTCATTAGCAAATTGAATCAACAATTAGAGCAAAAGAGCTACATGGAATTAGTGTCAGCTCAGTCATATTTGTCAACCAATCAGAAGAAGCGCCGGAGTTTTTCCTGCGGTCTAACTCCACCGCGGCGCAGTCAAAGTCACGGCCGTAGCTCAGGGCACAAGCCCCCTTCAGTTGCTCTCCTGCCAGGGTCACCTAGCATCACTTGTTTTTGCTTTAAATTTGCCAAACTGCATTTGTTTCGTTTGATGGATTCGACCGCTGCCCCGATCTCCCGCTCTTTCCGCCTCTTCTGGATTATTCGTATCGACGTTTCTCACTCCTCTCCAACAACGGCTTTTTAGTTAGAGGCTGTCAGAAACGTCGCCGGCAGAAATGGAAGTATCCTCATTATGCAAATGCTGGCCTCCACTGATGGCATGTTCTTGTTTTTAGAAATTGCATTCCCCCTTGTCAGAAGTCAAATTGTATTTGAGCAACTTCAGAGAAATTGTCACGAAGATTTCAATTTGGTTTGCCTGCGATGCCACCATCAATTTAGTCAGAATAAACACGGACATCTGTTTATTTCTTTACAAAGAGCGACATGATTGTGCTGTTGTGGGAAGCCTTCTCCACAATCACATTATTATATAAGTACAGCTTGTACTTGGTCTTGAAAGGAAACAATAACAACAACACAGAAAAGTCAGAAAAATTAATTCCAGATGCAGATTTTGTAACTAAAATATGGTAAGAAGGCGAGGTTGGCGAATATTTCGAATCGGTTTCCTGCACAAACTTTGAAGAGAGTTGATGGAGAATCCTCTGAGGAAATATTAATAATCACATCCCATTAGGAGTGACGAGGTAACTCGTTTAGAAGTGATCTCCGAGAAGACGCATGAATCGCATAATAATTGGGCAATATGTGTTTTTAATTTCTACGTTTGACTTAAAGTTTTTGAACAAGAATCCAATCTCTACTTTTGACATTCAAGCAACCAAAGAACAATGTCTATTGCAACTTTTGAAAAAAAAAAACCCCAAAAAACATCTTGTTTTCCACCACTATAGCATCTCTTATCTGCTTCTTAGAAATTGTTTAATCTTCTGGCAAAAACGGCCCTGGAGAATTTTTGAAACTTGATCAGTTCAGAAAACAATATTTGATGGGATTGAAGAGAAAGCTGAGCCGGCACTTCCAAACATATAAAAACATATCTGCGGTTTGCTTTCAACCAGCACGGATCAATAAAAATTGATTTTCTGGGGATATTAATGCGTATCTTCTATAGCCTTAAAATGTATGCAAACTACATTAAGGAGTTAAACTTTCTGGATTTTTCTCCTCACCTGATTCAAGTGGTCTGAAAATTCAAATAAGAAAAAAAATACCAAAATAAAAACTCCACTCATACTAAATTGGCCAAACAACTGTGCTGCCTCACATCCTTCATCATTGTTACAGTGGTGATAAGTGTGATGCTTTAAATCTCTGACAGCAACACAAATTAATGGTGCCTGGCTACCAACGTTGACAACCCAAAGACGAAAAGAGGAAAAAAAAAAAAAAAAACTGAAAAGTGAGAAAAAACGTCAGGGTCGATTTTAATATTCATGAATTTTCTACCAGCTCAGTTCAGCAGTTTCGATTAAGCATTAATTAGGAGCCAGAGGGGAAACCAAACAAAAATAAGGAGCTGAATGACTAATGAAGGTGGCTGAGATGTGGGTAGACTGCCACGCCACTAATGGTTCGGTGTTATGGGTGCTACTTGGGCAGGAGTGCCAACGGTGTGGGCGGCTAAGACGCTCCTCTGCCCACACCAGAGATCACACTCAGAGAGAAAAAGAAAAAACACACACACACACTCTGGCCATGAAAGAATAACACTCGCCTGAAAACAGCCGGAGCGCAGTGTGGAGGGAAAAGAGAGAGCGAAGCTCCACGTTTTGGAGGGGCGGGCTTCGTGTTTGGTTGAAGGCGTTTACGTTCCTCTGGGAGAGTTATGCGAGCCTTAAAACATTTTCAAAAACCAGCTGGAACAAAAAAAAAAACTTGAAAACAGTCACTTTGGGGTCAGGAGAAGTGAAAATAGCGACGTTCTGTCTGTGTCGGACAGAGTTTTAGCACCAAAGATACTAAAACAATTATAGTTCATGTTTTATTTACATCATGTTTTACAAAATGCATACTGGTAAAACGTAAACTTAAAATATGTTTAATTTTAGCATTTTTTTTATTAGCACATAATTAATTTTAAGAACAACTGGTATTAAAAAAGCATATTTAAATATTTACATTAAACTTTGATGTAGTTTGTTTAATATCCATCTTTATTGCGCTTGTATTAAATTCAAATATTGCGAGTCAAAACTAGTAGATACATTTGTACGTACAAATGTATCTACAAAAGATGCATTTTGTATCTTCTTACCAAATAAGAAGATACAAAATGTTGTATCTTATTTGTTGAAGATGCACCAAATAATGTCGTAGGTAACCTAAATTCAAGGATACACTCATTTCAAGTAAGCTGTGAAACCGCAACAAAAATCTAGAAATTGTATAAATTTCAAATTTCCCATTTCTTTCCTAAGATAATGTAGCAGTTGCAATGAATTATGGGTCTGTAAAGCCGCAAAGTAAGAAGAAGAAAAAAATCCTAATGTGCTCAATTTTGAATAATGTAGTAGCCCAGCAATTAAAACATATAGGCAAGCAAAAATATAATCTTAATTTTTAATATTCAAGACAGCTTATAAAACAACTTATTTTGTGATCTTTAGCCTGACAAACAAAACCTTTTACTATTGAATAAAACATCCTTAAAATGTAAATGTTCCTCTAGTTGGCGTGTTTATCTTGGGGTATATCAGAATATTCAACAACATTATTACATGATAATAAAATGTATTATCTCAATAAAAGGCAAAATGCCCATGGGTTTCCTTCAATGTGTCATGACTAATGTGAGGCTTAATTATTATGGTTGTACTTCATGCATTTACAGGACTACAATGTATATGTATGACTCCTCTGGAGTTGAATATATTCGTTGAATATGAATAAACCGCATAAAGATGAAGTCGGAATAAAATTTTCATTCATTATTGTCGTGGCTCCAAAATGTCAGCGAGGGCGCGGTTTGCATCCTATAAATATTTTCCGTCTTAATTATTTTCATTTCTTTAAAATCGAGTTGAAGAAAGGAGCACTATAGAATTTTCTTGGTGTTTTTTTTTTGGTTTTTTACTTCCAGGATCAGAGGAAGAGTCCAGAAGAAAATAGGTTATCCTTTCTTTTATCTGTTTGAGGAAGGGCTTTGCTGCCTCCTCTCCTGGTAAAACAAGGATAAAGGAAACGGGGGGGGGAAATAAATGATATTGTTACAGAGGAATTATCCTTAAGCCTGCCCATGATATTTGAATTGTATTGGTGAATTGTAATCAGGTATTTTAGCTTAGCTCTCCGTGTTGAACGCCTACCATCTGGTATTGGACGACAGTGTGACAGACAGAGAGGCTGGAGGAAGAGGAGGAGGAGAGAGGGAGTGAGGCACGGCGGAGGAAAACCTTATCCAGCTGAAAGCCTGGCGACTTTAGTTCCCCAATCTCTAAATCTACACATTGTAATGTAAGCCCACAGACAGGAAGCCCAGAGCAAACAGTGCTAGTAGGACCACATATAGGCTGCAGATCCTTTCCAATCATGGGGCTGTGTGGGGCTTTGTCCACTCTGAGTGGCTGGAAAATGAAACAAAGCTGGACTTGAAATTATTTTACAGTTTATACGTCATTCGTTAAGCCACAATTGCATTCAGGTTCTACTCTGCTTTCAGAAATCATAGCCAAGATAATGTCCTTTGAGATTGGTTATATATCTCTTCTTTTCTTTTTTTTGCTGTTTTTACTATCAAGAGGCAGTTAAAAGGTCAAGATTGTTGTTTTTTTAGACATATGTAACTGGCTGCAGTCAAACTTCTGATTTATATTCCTGCTCAAAAGCTGATTCAAGTCTGTCTAAATTGTATGAAAATACCCAGAGTTTTGCTGCATCATTTTAAAAACTTTACAAACTTAGAAGATTTATTCATAATGCCAATTCCTGTGTTTTTCAAGGTTTCTGAAAAATGTAGGCCTGGTGAAAATCTTTGTGACCATTAAGATAAATGAGTGAAGTCCAACAAAAGAACTGTTGGATTTAGCATTTTGCCCTTTTCTAGGCAAGTTTAGAAACCTAAATTGAATGGCTTTGAAGTAAATATCGATTGTTTCTTGAATTTTTTTAAGTTCTAGAAATAATTTATTTGGTTGACGCTTGTACATACATTTAGAAACTTCAATAATTTAATTTAATTCAGCATTAATTCCTCACTTTTTAAGATAAATGTTTAAAGTATTTCAAGCTTGTCCATACAATTCAGAACTTTCAGAAATGTTTAGTTTATAAAGTTAAATAAATTCAGATTTATGTATTTATTCCAGGACACTGAGTATTTTTCTGTTTCCAGTTATTGAGTTGAAGGTTTTGTCGATAGGGACTCTGTTGGATTCACCACTTTACTTGTTTTTACTTTAAAAACTTCTTGATTTAGATTGTTGATTTGGTTTACAGTTTGGATCTGGTACATTTAGATCCCTGTGCCACTTGTTGGGAATTCTTGATTGTTATCCCCATTTTATTCGTACAGATGACAAAATTGTCCTCATCTTTTCATCTGAATTATTAACTTCCACCTGAAGATTTTGATCAGATTAAGTGTGAATAAAAAGTCCTTCTCCGTTTTAATGAATATTCCCTCTGCATTTCATTTCAAGTTTGTTTCAATGAAATGAAGTTAACTTTTTATTTCAATGTTCACTTTGAGCAATTTCTTTTTCCAGTTTCAAAGTTAAGGTTCTCCCTTGATTTCAGTCAACATATAGTCACCTTCCTCTTTACACACATGTAGATACCTTAAGGTACCAAAATATTTTGAATTGGAGTTAAAATTATTTTCAAATCCCTTTTTTTATATTTGGATATATTTTTTTGTGTTGGACTAGATACGTTTCACATTTGTAGATATTCTATTTTAGACACGCTTTGTGTTCAATTGCTAGTACATATGGCTTTCAGTTGTTGTTTGGTTAAGTTAAGGTAATTATAACCTCTTGATTATATTTGAGGGAGATGCTAATTTCTTATTAATAGTCCAGAGAGACAGTTCCTGAATATTCATGAGGACGAAGAAGTTGGTCAGAATCTATTTCCAAGTGGCGCTGAAATCCTAGGGTTAAGAAAATGTCAACAATCACTATTTCTGAAGCCGTTTAACAGAAATGATTGTCCAACTCAATAAAACATTCCTAGCTATAAAAATGCCCTGGAGTTAAGAATTAATGGTGACTTCCCAAGAGAGACATTTAGTCACAGTATCAACTTTATGTTGGAAATCTGTGACCTGGTGAGTGTAAAACATAGTATGTCAACGTGAACTTCATCATTACGTATTTATTTTATTAGAAATTAGACAAACTTCAGACTGTATCATAAAGGTCGATGGTTGCTATGTACCAGCCAAGAGTTGGCTATTGCATGGCCCACGCTGTAGTTATGTTTCTATCCAAATGTCATTAAGTGAACTTTTAAAATGTCACCAAAAAAGTGAATTAGTTGTTTCCATGTGGTTTGGAGCGAATCAACCAGGCTAATCAGTGTGTAATTTCATAAGATGTTGATGCTACGTATGGCTGTAGTAAACAAGTAGACGTTGCTAACTAGCTCAGAAAAATGGAGACCGTCCTCCTCTCTCGAGCTGGAGGTTTAAACAGACATTTTCCAGAGTTTGATGCCTCTGGTAAGGAGCAGATCTGCCAGTGGATGGGAGTATTCACTAAATCAGGACTCATTTGACTAAAGTGTTTCCATCTCTACTTTAGCGCATTAACTCAATTATTCAGAAAAACCAAAAACGTTTTGGCAAAATTGAGAAAGTAATTTAGAATGTTACCGTTTCCATCAACCTTTCTAATGCCATAATTCAAAATACGCATAAAAAAAGGCTAGTATTTTTTTTTCTTCTTTTTTTGGTTTTACATTGAATATGTAAAACATTTGTTGCCACTGGATACAGGTATCTGATGTTTCTGAAATACCTCCAAATGTATCAAAAATGATACATGGCATGTTGTTTACTGTTGGGGGAAATGTAATTTTTCTGTTTGTGGGTCCTACGGCCGATGCCTCCACTTCCTTTTGTTCTTATGTAAGCGAACCCGAGCTGAATGTCACGTGAACGTCTTATCTGGTCAGCCAGGGTCAAGCGTAAACAATAATGGTGATTATCACCACGAGCTGAGGGCCAGAGTGTGAGACCGTTTTCAAGTTTTCCCTTTTCTTTACTCTGCCTTGCCACCTATCACAGTTCATTACCACAAATTAGGGTTCAATAAAATTGCTATTCAGAGATAATTAGGAGTTGGTTTGTGGTGGCGGGGTCCTGGCGGAAAGGAAGGGGGTGGGGAGGTTGCAGGGCAGATTTCCTCATGTCTTCCTAACCCAAACCAACAAATGAAGGCAGCTGAGGCAAGTGAATTAAGATCCCGACCTGCTGTTCAAACACACAAGGAGAAGAGGCGAACATAAAAACAGAAAAGACAATTCCTCCCCCTTCTTCCTCTCACCTGCTGAGTTGGAGCTGCTCCAAATGAAACAAATTGTTTTGTGCCCCCTCGTCTTTTCATTCTGTTTCTACTTCACCAAAAAAAAAAAAAAAAAAAAAAAAAAGCCAGGAGTGGTGCAGCGGCTCACCAACAAACAGTGATCCTCACATAAGGGTGGCGGCTAATGGGGCTCGGTGTGTGGGTGTGTGAGCGGCTGCGGCCGGAGTTACGGCACAAAAGACGGGAAGATTCGTCTCTCGTTAATTAACACTTTCCCGACGCGACTGATCTCTGCATTCAACGAGGAGCGAAATGTTTGTCGGCTCGACAAAATTTGCCTTCAAGCAGATATATTTAATTAAGACACAGCTCTGGATTTCTTTTATATCTGCATTATTATTCATTAGTTTAGTTAGCAAAAACTACAGTAAATTGCTCCTTTTGTTGTTGGTGTGAAAATAAAGCTGCAGCTTCCTTAATGGTTCGTTTGTTTCTTTGTTGTTGTTTTTTTAGACTAAAACTGACGGTGACTGCAATAACAAACAAAAAGTAAACTGGGTTTTGAGTAATTTAATAGCTTCTTTGGTATAAATTGTTTATATAGGTCACTGGATATGTGCAGTTGATAATTTGTTATGTGTCTTCTATTATTTGACAGTTTTGTCAATGTTTGAAGCAAATTACCATATTTCCGTTTTCTTGTAAACTAAGTTTTCTAATGGCAAAACCGACTGGGTTATATTCTCAATACAACTTCTTAAAATTTATTTTATGAGTTTAACAAAAACAGTTTTGTAAGCTAGATTGTTTTATATTTTAAACCAACATAACTGAAAACTCACTGAATTGAGTGTTCTCAAAAGCACTGTTTTAAATAATTATTTATTTAAAACATAATTATTTAATAATAATTAAATAATTATTTAAAACAGGGAAATTATGAATCCTTTGGAAGTGGTGCCTCTCAAAGCAAATATAAAATAAGTTAGAAACAAAGTAGCTCTCCTTAAAAAAATAAAATAAACATGTTGTAATGGGTAATCCCAAATTATTAATCCCCTTTAGATTTAAAGCTATCTTTTAATTTCAACATGATTCTTTTGACTGGAAGTAATCTATGTTGTCTAGTGACCCATCCAGTACCCTGTCTTACAGAGAAGTTAAAGATTAGGGTGATGACATTAGTAACATTAGTTTCAGCGCTCACAAATAACTTCCATAACAAGTTTTTTAAAAAAAAACGAAGGAAAGCAAGTTCTACTATAAAAACAACCAGCTAACTATTAGCTTTTGCCCCATATGCTCACTATTTTGTTGGGAAAAAATGTTTATCAATTTATTTGACTTAAAAAATAACAACACCAAGCTAACATTAGCTTCAGCTCTAATGTAGTAACAGTTTAGCCGGCCAATTGTCGTATAGCACTGACCTCAATTATTTCTTAAAAGTTTTATAGTATAGCTTTAGCTAAATAGCGCTAGTTTATTAATTTTTTCTCAAAAGCACTAGGTTAACAGTCTTGCTGACTTACATGCTAACTATCCATCATTTATCCAGGAATTCGTTTAAAGATTAATATACAAGTAAAACTAAATGGTGGATTTAAGCTTAAAAAATGGCTAGATTGTTTTAGGTTTTTCCTCTACTATATGAAGCTAACATTAGCTTCACCTCTGACGTAGCAGCAGTCTGGTCTGTACTTTGAAGATACCGTTTATCTACATCATGATTGATCTTTTGCAAAAAATTATGACACTGTGACTTTTTAGCCACTTTGTAAAAGCAAATTACAAATGACAGGGAAAAGAAGCTGGGTTAAACAGGTGCAGATATTCATAAGCAATATTAGAAACAGCTTCATCTGAACCACACCAACTTGATAGTCCTATTTTGTGCTGATAAACAGTGAGCAGGCATCAAGGAGGAGCACTTTTAATCAGTTTTGTCTGTTTGTTGTTGAGCGGTGGCTTGGCTGCGGTTGCTGACATTCAGCTGCTCTGCTGAACCCGTCAACTTTAGCTCCACTTGTTCCCTCTGGTGGCTGCTGGTGCCCTCCTTCATCCTCCTCCTCCTCCTGTGCTGTGGCCCCCAGCTCTCTGCATCACAGCCTGGCTGCGGCCCCAGCGCCACTGCAGGGGCCGTGTGAACCGGCCGCTTCGGTCACCTCGCATCAGTGTTCGGCTGGAATGCGGCGCGGCACGGCCCGGTCGGGGACACCACTCAGGGCTGAGGGGGTTGGAGGGTGCGGGTTGAGCAGGTGCTGATGCAGCCGGAGGAGGGGGGGGCCTCTCTGGAGGTCACAGTGGCAGATCAGAATCACTGGGGGCCTTTACTTATTAAGTGGCTCTCTGTGGTCAACTGGAGCTGCTCTACTGGCGGTAAAGAGACACCAGGCAGCCACTGAGCCCGCCGCTCCTATGCTGCTGCGTCTGGCCCCGCCGTGAACAAGCACAGCACATGATACCAGAGGTGTAGCGTTGCTTCTCCTCCCCGTGTTCAAAGAAGTCCTTTACACACCAAACAGAGACTCTCTGATCAGCAATTATGCACTTTAGAGATATTAAATAATGCTGAGCGGAGACGACGGGGGCCTCCAGGGACCCCGGCCTCCGTAAATACTCCTCCCTCCGACAGCGTCCTCGCCGCGTTATGTCACCAATATTTCAGCTTTATTTTGGTGAGCAAAGACGATGACAACTCTTCAAAGTTATTAGCTGTAAATATGTGTGTGGGCCATTCATGTTTATCTGTTCCTGTAGTTATAATTAGCGCAGGTCGCACTCTATCCAGTTCTAAGTGGTGAGCTGGCACGCAACATTACCATCAATTAATATGCCATAATCACAGGGTTCACTTTCAGATGCTCTGTGTGCGTTTTGTGTTTTAAAGCGCTGCGACTTGGCGATCCTCTAATGTATGCTAATGCAAGTTGAAACACTGCAGATCGTCTCAGAGGAGCAGGAAGCCGGCGGCCTCGTCCTCATTTGAAACCCAGAAATTTTCGAGTACAGTCCACTGACTGTAAAAATGCTAGATTCATCATTCCCTGCTGGGAAACATGGTGATGGCAGTGTCATGCTGTGAACTAATCATTATTTAGCATAAAAGGGAGAACTTTTAGCACAATAAACAGATTTATGCTCTCTGAAGTCTTTAATTTATGTCTCAAACATATTATTTAATGCCTCATTTGATCAATTTGTTACATGTTGGATTAATGTTAATGTGTGTTTAAAGATAAAACTTTGAATTTTGAAAAAAGATGTGCAAAAAAATGTCTAATTACTAATATCTCTGACTGAAGACTGTTGCTGTACGACATGACATGCTAACAGCTCAGTATCCAGGCAACATCCTGAGTATCCAGTTGAACAGAAACACGTTTTATTGTGAAACTCTTCACAGTGGTTCAGGCCTGGAGGCTGCTGGAAGCCACTCAAATAGTGCCAAAACTACTCAAATAGTTTTGGCACTTCTTGACATTTTCATTTATAAAGTAGTTTGAGCAATTCTCTGAACTTTGAAAAGTTTTGATAAGAAACTTTAGCAGAATCAAACAGTTTGGACTTTCTGTTCGTGCTTTCTGATCAAATATGTTGCCGTGTTCGATCATCATATTTACATTTCTTTTGTAGCTTTTATTCCTTCATGAGAAGTGTGAACTTTATTTTGATTGAGGTTCAACACAAAACAGAGACTCGTTCTCATAGCTACTCTTCAAAATAAAAAAGACACCACGATATGCTCCCATCAGGCAGGCGTATCCATGCCAACAGGTTGCTAGGGAAGCTTCCCTTCACAAAGCTTGGTGCCATTAGCAATGTCAGCTACAGGAATTGTGATATTTGGGATCAAACTTGAGATTTTTCTGGAGGACCGCCCCTCTGGTCAGAATGGAGAATATTTTATGTTGTAGGGTCGTTTCTTATACATGCCCAGTTCTTGAACATTTTCAATAAAAACTTGAGACCCTCTGCCACTAAAAACGGTCATTGAGACATTTTCCAGGTTAATGACTTAAAACACATTGCTAAGCAGAAATTGTTCACTAAGGACTAAACCTTCCTAAATGGTTATCCAAGCACACTTTAGGTAAAGTGGAGGATCTGTGATGCTGTGGGCCTGCTTCTCTGTAAAGGTACTCCTATCTGGTGATATTACACTAAACAGTTATGACTAAGCTATTAATGGTATGAAATTGAGTTACTGCTGTAGAAGTTTTACTTAAATTGTGGACATTGTTTTATGACTCACCACAAATCAACAATAGAAAAAGAATCATATCTCAGCCTCAACATATTAAGGATGTTGAAACAACAAATGACTGGAACATTAGTTATTTTCATCAGCTAAACAAAGAGCTGGTTTTTGGTGCTTCCAGGTTTGAAATCAATGAATGTTGTGGTGGAGCGAACTTTATTCCTTTTTTACAGTTTCTTCAAACAGATTTTCTTGTTTTCCAGTTGAAGTGAACAGGATGTTTGTCAGATTATAGAAAGATAAAGTATGGAATCATGGTTTCCTTTTCTTGTGTTTTGCTAAAAGGGCAAGCCAAAGTCTGACCAGTTTGAGATAAAGATGTATAATTTTAGGGACTTTAACTTAAAGAAAATATTTTACTGATGCATTGCATTGGAAAGTAAACCATTGGCCAAGCAAAGTACTGCTGCTGTATGTTGTGTGTTTGTATTTTATTCGAACGTATTCAGTCTCATTCAACCAGCCGAACTGGACCAACTGAGACAGTAGTGTGTCATCCAAAGAGAATCAGTTCTACTCTGGAGAGTTTTAAGTCAATGGTTTGGATACAATCAGCAACATTCCCATATAACTTAATTGGTTTTAATTATTAACTATTAGAGATGAAAGCTAGTTTTGATTCCAGCATAAAGCAAGCTCTGTCAGCGTAGTGGTGGAGCGGCGAGACCCTCCGAAGTGCACTCTGCAGTTAGAGCTCTCCAGCTGCTGAAGCACCGCAGGCGAGAGGACTTAAAGGACGGCGTGAGTGACGCAGCGCCTGGCCATGAGGAGAGGGGAAGTGACAGCAGACAGTTGCTGCACACTGCGGCAAGCTGGTGGTGTCACACCTGGCAGCTGTCACTCACCACGCAGGAAAAGAAGAAAACACCTCGCTTCCCTGATATCGCCGGGGCCCCCGCCAAAACACGCCTTGAGTGGTGTCATCCATCCGGCTCGGCTCGGCTCGGTGCGGAGAGCGTGAGCGCTCGTCCTGTCACTGCAAGCCAGGCAGAGACAGAGGAGGAAGAAGGGAGAGGGGAGGGAAGCATCCGTCTATTTACATATGGAAAGGTCACAAATAGCCTGCAGGCACTGTGCTAATTAGAGAATGTGGCAAAAAAAAACAAAAAAAAAACTCCAAAGATAAATTGAAAGACAAAACTGGAGAGTTATCTAAGAGCACAAGCCTAATGAAGGTGGAGCCGAGGTGAATGAAAGGAGAAAGGAACCCGTCAGAGGAAAACGAGTTGCTTGGAGTATAATTGTCCAAGTTTCCTGAACAGGTTGTCCCTTCGCTAGGCGGTAATGGAAGCTAGTTGGTCAGCGGCCTGCTGATTTCCTGCTGATGCACCGCGGCACTGTGGTCATACCACGGGCCTCCACCACCAGACGTTGACCATATGACGGTGTTCAGACGACCGGAGTGGATGATCTCCCTTAGCCACACCATCGAATCAACCTTTATAATTCATTGTGACAAGCTGACAGGGAAAATGAGTGTAAAATTTTATACTTACATGAATTTTTGTGTCAGATCACCGTCTGTGCGCCTGTTTATCGGGCCGGCCGTAGCCGAGGGCCTCTTTCTCCGCAGGCACTCCACGGATTCCATTTCCAGGCCTTCAGACACATCGTCCTTCGCCCTAGTGAATTTGTTGATTAATTTCGGATGCTTCCCTTAATTAACACCCCCAAAGGAGAACGTAGGTTTCCTAACCCAGCTTTGCTGCAGAACAAGCGAAACGGAGAGAGAGAGTCTGAAGAAAGATGACCTGAGGGAGACAGACGTTAGGACGTCCAAAAAGACGTGACACCAGGCCGGGACCTGGACCTGGGCGATGCCTCGGGTCTCCCAGCCTCTAATCAGTGGCTGGAAACCAGCTCCCTATTAGTCTCATCTCATTTGCTTTAGCTTCAGCAAAGACACAGGACTCACATGATGCCACCCTGCGCCTGGGCCAGGGCCGCCGCCGCCTCCAGCCCACCGCCATTAATTGATGCCACTCTCTTACTTCCACTGAAATTGGCAGATGACAGACAGGGGCAAAATAAAAACGTGATTTCTTCCTGCTTTTTTTTTTCTCTCTTCCCAACATCAGAGTGGATCTCACTAATTGGGTTGAATGGCGCCCATGTCGTCTTGTGACAGCCAAGCAGGATGCATGAGAAGCTGCGGGCAGCTTGGAGAGCTCTCACCCTGCCATGCCAGAATCAGAAGACATGCCGGCAGGAGGGGGGCGAAAGTTGCGAAAGACACGCTGAGACAAAAGAGCACAGCTAGAGACCGGCCGCTCACTTTCCAGGGACCTTGAACTGACAAAGTCGCACTTTGTGTCGCAGAGGGCAAGAAGAGTACAGCGTTGCCTTGACCAGAGGGAAGCACGTCTCTGCGTCAGCTTCAGAGGAAACATCAGCAGTGAGCAGTGGGAGGGGAAAACTCAACGCTGCAGCTGATTATTGGTTTATCAGAGCACAATGTTCACCGCTCAAGTGTCCAACAAAGTCTGGAGAAGGGTACAAGTAGTTTCTAGTGCTTGATACGGTCCAAAATGTTTGCAGGTCCAGACATTGTCCATCCATTGGTCAATCTAGTCATCAATCCATCCAGCCTCCCATCCATTCAATCCAGTTTATTCACATAGTGCAAACTGAAAACACATTCTCTATCCAGGTTTCAAGTTGAAAACCTCTAGAGAAGTCTGGGATAAATTCCTGGTCATAGTTTTGTGTTGAAAATCAGGAAATGTGGATGTGTTTGTTGTTTCTTACCGTTATTGTCTCCCTCATGTCTTTGGAATCTCACCGAAGGTGTAAGAAATTCACCAAACCAAACTACAGCTGAAAAGCACCCATTTTCCAGAATGCCAGACCAATACAGCGTGCAATTAGGCCCATTAAAGGTACATCCGATCCGCGCGCCTGGAGTAAAAACAGACACGGATGTTTGAGCGAGGTCGCTGCAGCCCTGCCGCTGGACAATCGTCCGCTTTGTGTTTGCAGAGATTCAGGGAGCGGAGAGGGAAGAAGCAGGAATTTCTGTTACAAAAGGACAAGAAGTGCAGGTGTAATTGGGATATTTGCGAGTGTTTAGTTTCGGGCCCATCTGAGCAGTGATGAAATGAAGCCTGTAAGACTAGAGCAGCAAGTGCTTAATGTCTGCTCTTCATTCCTCTTTGCTTCTGTTTCTCCTGCTTCAGTGTTTTATTCTTTGGGTTTCTCTCCGTTTCACAGGACGCTGACACTCCGTTGCCCCCTATTCCCCCCACCCCCCGCCAATGATAGCAGCTTGATCGGGCAGGTATAGGTAACAAATGAGATCAATTAACGTGTCCAAGAGGGGCACCTACCGGAGAGTCCGGTTGCACTAAACGATCTCCTCATCTTTTGTTTCCCTGCCCAGGAATCCATTTGCAGCCTCATCACTTTCCCCGGCCTGAACAACGGAGCCGATTGTTCCAACCGCCCGTCTAATGGACAGGGCCCAGGAGAACCGGGCCTCTTGCCCCGGCTGCTTATGTGTCCTTTCTATCAGGAAGGACTCCCTCCCCCCAATCGTCACCTCCTCCCCAGCTTCCTAACACATCAGCGACTCCATTTGTAGCAAATTTGTTCGGCCAGCTCTTTAATTGACGAACTTTAGCGTTAACCAGGACCAGAAGTCCGAGTCCACCGATACCTGTGCAGTAACCTTCTTCAGCTTGTTCAGATTAAGGTTTTTCTTGATGGTGCTGCTTGCTAGCAAAGCGAGGGTTTGCAGAGGAGCAGCAGCAGAAATAGAGGCAATTATCAGCCATTGATGGGTGAACGGTTGAACCCAGGGTTCTTTTAAATCGGCTTGATGAATGTGATGTGTGCCCACCACAGCTAGACAGGATTGTTTACTATATCACCTTGTAATCAACCTGGCTTGCCTGACAGCTCACCATTACCCCCTGATGACAGGTCTGCCGCAATTTGGCCCCTGAAAGAAAATATATATTAAAAAGAAAAACCTTCTCTGGCTATTTCTGATGCTTTATTGATGGATCGCTGGCCCTGTTATCTTTGTGCGTAATTTGTTTTCAAGAACTGTGATTTACATTTCATTGGGATTACACCTTTAAAAGCAACATGCAGTGGAGAAGTGGGCAGCCGGTGAACACTCTCCATCCCCACCAGAAGAGTAGGGAGGAGGCGGAGGAGGCAGTGGTGGGGGGTTCAAACGATTTCCAAGTCCTCAAGTGGAGAGGATTACAATTACAATTAAAAATCAAAAGCCCTGTGTGTCCATCAAACGGCTGCCCATAACCCCTTTGTGTACCTACTGCCAAATAATGGCAGCTAGTGGAAGGCTTGGCAGATGCAAAACGCTTTCTGGCTTAATTGTGGCGTATTACCGGAGCTTGTTCGTCGGGGATATTATGCAATGAGTGTTATTTCAGGCAAGATCACGGGTTCCTAAATGGCATGCTAATGCGAGCCGCTTGGCAGCACGTTAAAGAAAATCCATGCATCGCCATTAAAAACAACAGCGGGGGCCAGTGGCAAAGGTCAATCATCTTGTTTTGGATACAGGCCTTGATGTAGGGCGGAAAAGTTCAGCTCCGACTCCAGCTGCTGCACAGGTAGAACTCGGTCAAAGCTGAAATATGCAAAAATAAAATGTCTACTTGGCGAGGCTGACCCAGAGGGTTTTATTCTGTAAAATACGATAGAAAAAAAACGCTCTGAAAAACACCAAATGCTTCTGTTTTATTAGTTTAATTTAGTATTTTACCTGCAAATAACAGGATTTTACAGGAGATGCTTTTCATTAATATAGAGAAACAAAAAATGTTATTCAATGTACTTCAGACAAATACAATTTATAATCCTACTTTGCATTTAATTTCATTCAACCCTTGGTATGACTAATTTCTCACACCTGTTGGTAAAATATTTTATTTAAAGAGGCTGAAATATGCAACCAAAGGTTGTTGCCTTTTTCTGACTGTTTTCCCCTTGAGATAATAAGACCATAAAGGTCTCAGATTTATTGGCTTCTAAACATTTTTTTGTATTATTATTTTGACCATGAGTTTTACTTTTAAAATGATACAATAACTCATAAATCTGCCTTAAGCATCAATATTTTATAGAATGTATTGAACAGTTATAAGCTTTAGAACTAGAGGATGCTGAAATTTGCCATCCTGATATACTGAGAAAATTCATTCTGTTTTGTGGCTTTTAGATTTGTTCATATTTTGACAAAATTTAAAGCATGACTTAAAAAAAAATAGAAACAAGTAACATCATTGGTTCAGTTTTAATAATTCAGTTCTTTTACCTTCAGAGTATAAAAAGATAACCTTGAAACTTTACAATAACTGTTTCCAATTTTATTCTAAGACTTAATATTTCTCACCAAGTTTCAAGATTGTACTTAAACATGTAAATAAAATTTGTGTTGAAAGATTTTTTTCTTCGAAATTAGACAACAAGCTGAGAATTTTATATTTAAAAAAATTATAAAAAAAAAAAAAAAAAAAAGCAATTTTGCTTTGTTACCAAGTTTTATAACCCCAATTGTTGTTAGCATTATTTGCAATTGGGAAACATTTTACAAAACATTTTTTGAAAGAAAAAAAAAAGAACATTTTTTTTTTTTTTTTTTTTAGAAATTAGAAGAGCTATAAAAATTATAAAATAATCAACAATTTCCATTCCCTTCCACCAACATGGGAGATGTGTTTTTTTTGCCTCCATTACTATCATCCTCGTTTCTTCTAAACTTTTTAATTTTGCTCTGGCTGTAGGTGAGAAGTTTTTTTTGTTTTTGTTTTTTTTAAATCATCAACACAATTATTTTCTAAAAAAGTACATTCACTTGTCTTTCCTATTTTGAAGACTGGCTAAAAGATAGCACAAAGCAGAGAGTCTTACTGTCTTATCACATTAAAATGTTAGTTATGAGTACTCCTAATAATTATGGCCCTGATGTTTGTTATTAAAACAACTTTTTCTTAATGTTTCTTGTTTTTCCTCTCTGCTCAAACTAATACTGGACAGATTGTGGTTCTGCTTTCCAGGAAGAGTAGGGCCATGTTTGTCTAGAAATATGGAAATTCAAAACAGAAATAATTAATCAAGTAATATTTCATTCTCTTAAAGTCGATTTAATCATTGGAAAATTGAAAAGTTGTTGTTTTTTTTTAACTCGTTGAAGTTTCGGTTAGGTGTGGGATCTGCCTCCTCTCTCCCTCCTCTCCGCTTTTCCACGCATCTTAATCATGTGCATTATTCCAGCAATCCAGATCACAACATTTTACATAATTCTTTGTTTATTCATTTTCTCCGACAGTCAGTGAAATTATGTAAAACACGCTCGGCGAGTGTAATAGCATGCGTATTATTCCAACACGTTAGCTTACTCGGAGGCAGAGTGTCCCATTTAAATGAGAATTACACTTAAATGTCACATGGGTTTATCTAAATTTATAAACAGTGCATTTATTATATTAAATTTGGGTGAATCCTGAACCACAGCGCTCCGAGGGGTTGTGACTTCCTAATGCTTATTTAAATTGTAAACGCTTCCTTCCTTTCCTCTCTCCTTTCTGTATTATTTACCAAGTGTGTTTTTTTTTTGGTTTTTTTTGTCTCGTTCTGGGAGTTGACATGGCACCTGAAGAATTGCGCTTTGAATTTTCTCACAAAGAAACATCATTTGCTTTTGTGGAATTAATTCAATCATTAGCTGGCAGTTTGAAACCTGCAGCTCCTTGAGAGGCAGTAGAAAAAGAAAAAGAAAAGAAAAAAGAGCAGATAATGCAATTTCTTTCATTCACGGCGGTGGGCCCTGGTCGTTCCCTTCCTGATGGGCCCGGCAATCTATCGGACGGCCAAATTACAACACGGGGTCTTCATTCAGAGAGGTGTGTGAAAGGAGCCCCCCCGTCCGCCCAGATCACAGGGGAGAGGGGCGAGCTTCACCTCATCAGCGCCCTTTGTACGCCTCCAGTCAGCTCTCATAGGAGCCATGTTTGAACTCAATCGTCGCAAGCAAAAAATATACGTCCTCCGTCTCGCGTGTTTGAAGTAAAAAGCAAGGCCTGAAGCCGCGCCGTGGCGGCAGCGCGTCCAGATGTTGGGCTGGGGTTGTGCGGCAGCCGGGTCCATCTGTGTTTACAGTGGGCTGCTTAGTGAGCGCTGGCGCTGGGGAGTCACAGCCAGCATATGGACATTTTACAAAAGGTTAGCCTGCATAAATTAGGAGCAATGGCAATCTGTTGAGAAGGTGGCTGAATGGGCCAATAAAAGGCAGCTGCTTTTACAACAAGAAGTGAAAAATGATACCTGAGCGCGGCCACACACTGGAGCATCTGTAACCTCGCTTATTCATTACCCTTTATTATGAAACTGTGACTTAGCACCTGCTAATTACAGATAACTTCATGGTTTTGTTCATGCAACTTTTATAGAATATAACATCGTAAACATTTCATGTTTCAAAATTCTAAATCAAGTGTATCTGAGATGTTCTTCCTTTTATTTGAGGGAAACTGTTACTTCAACAAGGGGATCTTTAGTTTTCTCTCGTCTTAGACTGACATCTAGTGGCCACTGATAGAATAACACCCAGAGACTACTGTACACATAACCAGCTGCACTCAAGACTAGTAATAATGGTTACCTTTAGCTTATAACTAGATACAAAGTAGAAAAACTTAACATGTTGAATGCTGTCTGAATAAATATGGAAGACGAAAACAAGAAGATGAATAGGCTTGTCACAATAAGCAAAAATCAATTAATTGCACAATAAATTAAAACAAACTAGATTTCCATTTGCATGATATATATATAATTTCCCCCTATGTCTTTCTACCAAAATCTGGATGACAAAAATCTTCATTGTTTCTATTTTTGGAGGATAATTTTGTTTACAGAGACTTCATAATTCTTTTTATTTGTTGTTTCTGTTTTGTTTATTTGGATATTTAAAAAGTCTTCCAGTTCCAGTGGTAAACATTTGTTAGAATTTAAAGTATATTGATACTTGAGTATGTGTACTTGCATTATTATGCCATTATTAGCATTATACTACGTGAAAATGGTTTCAAAACAACAATGTTATCGTTGAACGCAATAACTTCTGGGACAATTTATCGTCCAGGAAAATTTGCAATTGTGACAGGCCTAAATATGAAAAAATTGGTTTGTTTTGTTTACAAGTTTCAGAAAATGGAAAAAGTTTTAATTTTTTGTTTGTGTCCTTTCAGTCCTTTATTTTCCTTCTTTCATATTTGTATTTGGGCTACCCTAAATCTGCATCCATACAACACAAAAAGCCACAAAACTTTAGCAAAATCTTTTTTTTTGTTTACATAAATATGAATAAATTCCTTTTGTCCCAGAAGAATAATTAATTGTGCACATGTGGATTCATCGTGAGGCCACACCCTCTCTCATTACAAATATACTGTTTATATGAATAATCATTTAACTTCATACTGGTACTGTCAAAATACCCAGTAACTCAATACGGCCATTAGTCACAGGGGAGCAATAGAATCAGAGAAAATCAGACTTTTTATGGAAAACATTTATATAAAATGAAGCAATAACACAAAGCAAAGAAGTGCGACACAGGGAAGAACAAAACAAAAGAAATATTGAAACTAAGAAGAGGAGAGAGCTAGACAAGGACAGATACAAGCAACACAATAAAGAACAAACACCAGAAAGAAGGAAAAATTGCAAAAATGGAAAGAAATAGAGACAGATTATCAAATGAAGAGAAGAAAGACACAAGAAAGAAAAGTGGCATTTCAGAGATAGAACGTGAAGATGGGAGGACAAAACAACTAGCCAGACTTGAAATACTGTTTGAAATAAGAAAAAAGAACAAAGGGAGGATGGAAAAAAGGACAAGAATGAGACAGTGGAATTTACTAATGCAAATACTCTTCTCTATGCTTCTTCCAGGTTGCTCAGTAATGGCAGGTCAAACCAAACTAAAACCAGACAGGATCAAGAGATCGGTAAGTGGATGAACTAACCAGATCACATAGATCCCGTGATTCTAAAATAGCAGGTCTGTCGTCCGAGTCAGAGGGTGACCAAAGCTCTAAGATCACACAGCTATGGTCGTCCTTTCAGTTCCCTTCACTGTCCTCCGCAGGACCAACTAGTTTGTCAAATTAGCTTTTAAATTCTTGTCACTTTGTTTTAGATGAACTAACTTTAATATCAGTCATTTTTGAAAATGTAATTTCAAAAAACATTTTGAAATGTTTTTTTTAAGGAAAACTCCAACCTCACCATGTTTGACCTCTGACCTCCCGACGAAACTGATCACTGGTTGTTCGTCTCTTGATGGAAATATCTGCCTCAAAGGAATTATCCTTCCCTCTTTAGATCTCAGATGATTTGAGAAATTGTATTTTATTTCCTCGTTTAAACAGCTGTAGAGATTTTCTGTGCAGCGTTTTGAATGCTGTCAGAAGAAGAAATAGAGAGGAAAGCTAAAAGCATAGCATGAATGTAGCTTAACGTAGGCTCATGTTGAAAGCTACACCTCTAATAGATTCAGCCTAATCTGCTCGTGTTTGCTCTTGTCTGAGTGTTACCTCTACCACTGTGTGGGCGGTTAGGATTGATTAACAATAACAGCAGCTGACTGAGCAGGAATAATTCACCAAAAACAAAGCATCTGGAAATAAAGAGGGCCGCCATGAGAGACCGAGGCTGAAGAACCGTCGCTTCCTGTCTTTTCCCATGCCGCCTAATTGAAGCTTTGTCACCGAGACAGGCGGCAGGGGGAGGTTCAAAGGCTAACGGGGTCCGGCAACAACACACGCCTCGCCGCCTTTGATGTGGGCGGTTTCCTCCCAACACGCGGGCTTTGATACAAGAGGTCGGCATTGGAGAGGCCTTGCTGGACACAGCGGGTATCTGGGAAAAGGAGAGGCCAGGTCATGATGAGACGAGAGGGACGTAAACTAGGATTATCCACAGGCGGGGATTCATATTCGGCGTCAAGGGACCACGGTAAGCAGAAAGAATACCAATCCCGTCGTTTCCTTCAAATGTTGAACATATCATTCAATGAAGTCTGCTCCAACTGGAAACTTTCATGGTGGAAGGTTGGTTCAGGACCCAAAGACAGGAAGACCCTGAGCAGTGGTACTTTTTGAAGGTAGCATTTATGATCAGTTCAAAAATGTCTAGGGGAAGACCAGACAAGAAAGTGACTTGAGTTTTGGGGGTGGGGAGTTAGGATCAGGAAGGCAGGTATGTTGAGCCCCCTGGATTGAGTTCAGTTGTTCTCATCTGAATTTACTTGAAGCTCTTTTCTCGCCCAATTGGAACCAAAACTGCAACATTTGTCTCATTTCCAGCTGCTGTGGTTTTTTCTCACTGCATTGAGTCAAACAAACCAAGAACAACTGAAGGAAATGACACGAAAACCACTGAAAACTCAGAGCGCAACTTCCTTCTACAAATGAAAACAAAGATGGAGTGGCGTCAGATTTTAGAGGGGAGGAGGATTTCTCTTTTGTCTTTGGCTAAAGTTGACACGCCATTTCTCCTGCTAACGCTATGCTAGCTTGTTTGTTTTGGTTGTATTTATCCAGAATGCTCTTCGATATGCCCAAAAAATCTGGGAATAGGCAAACTTTGCACGAGTCAAGTTCCACAGACAAATCAACAAATAAGGCGACAAATATTGAACTGTGAATATATGGGGCTCCACTGTACTGACTCAGAATTATATATCCTACAAAGTTATTTTTGCCAACTTCCAATTCAAATTAGACATCTATTAGACAATTAAATCTAAATTTCGATGTGTTCTACAATTTCCCCTTCCTCATGTTGAACTGCCTCTATTGATTAGCATGTTTCTCAATGTCTTCCTGCCTCTTCATGTTGACTTCCTAGCTTTTTTATTTTGAAAAACAAAAGAACTAGCTTTGAAAGACATTCAGGGTGAGTTAAAGGTAGTTACCCATCTGATACAAAAGGGAAAGGAGGTTTCGACTGTGTGTCAGCGCTTCTAAGATGAAAGATCTGTCACGGACGTATATATGGAGGAAGAAGAGAACAAACCCTTACAGCAGGGACATTCGTCTTCCAATGACTTTATCTCATGTCCTCACAAGCCCTTTCTGGCATCATTCATCCCTTGCCAATACAGATCACCTGAGAATGCCCTGAGTGCATAGCGTTTGAATGAAAGGGTGGCTTTTGTTTTCTGGTAAATGAAGCAAAACTGGAGATCAATGATGACTTTTTACCACCTCTAACTGTGCAGAACAAGCTTTGGGATGATTATTCATCACCACAGGGTTTGAAGCAAACCCTTGAGCTGCTTAGCTACAGGTTGGCTTAACAATGAATCTTAGTGAAATCACACAAATTAAATTTGTGTAGCATGTTTTCCATAAAGGTTTACATTATCTGCTAGGGCTACACTCCTTCAGTGGCTCTTGATGCAGCGCCCCCCACAGACGAGGAGGGAAACAGGTTGGTCAAAGGGTTTGGTTGGTTTGACTCAGAGCAGAGAGAAAGAGAACCACACAAGCCGGAAACGGAACAAATGTTGCAGCTTGGCCACCGGTATGCCTGATGTCTACCAGACTATCAAATGGGAAAACAGCCTTAAAACAGTTAAATCCAGATTCTGCTCCAATATTAAAGTCCTTAGTAAGTTGATTAATATTTGATTTCAAGGACATATTTACCGTCTCGTTTCCAAATGACTGGCAACCTCCATACTTCAGTTTCTGTTTCAAACACCTTCACCAGTTCGTTTCCATCTTGATGTCCATCAAAACGGCCAACTGTCTCTTAAGATCTCTTATAAACGGAGAGAATGAAGGTGAATATTATCTGCAAAGCTCATATTTCCTTTCCAATCTCCAAGTCAAATCCCCATGTGTGGGGCTCATGGAGTGGCTGCTGAGGGCAGGTCTGCTGAGTGGAGATGATATCAGCCCGTTATTGCCTGCTCCTTTCACTCTTGCCATGATGAGCTGTGCTACCGAGTGTGTTGTTGCCTAATTCCCTCTAACTACAGCCCTGTGTAATCACACACCCCAATTAACCACCTCGGCTCCCCGTTTCCTGCGCTGTGCACGCCGCCCTGTCTTCTCGCCACACAGAGTAATTAGCTTTCATCTGAAAATGAAAAGAAAGGAGCAGCTCAGCAATTGTGCAGCCACTCTCTCTTTCTGCCCGTCTCTCTAGCACTCTACTTCTCATATCATAATGGCCTGCAATTTCAATCAGATGGATTTTTATCGCTGACACTAAGAAAAATTGCCTCTCATCCTAGTCACTCTTCTCAGCAGCCCCCAAACAAGCAAGCCGTCTCATCTGATAGCTGGTGCTTTGAGACAGCCATCAAGGAGAGTCCTTGTTGTGACTGGGAGGTCTTAGTTTGATATTTACAAAGGATTTAATTCCCCTCGGTGGATGTGGGTGGCATAATGGAGGGATCTGCTGTAGTAAAATTTGATTTCCATCCACCTAATGAGAGGAAGGACAGAACAAATCCATGGCAGATTTTTGATTATGCCTATTTGTAGTTAGTGGTGCGATTCCCTCCTTGAAGATACACTTGAAAGACAATTGACTACCAGCGAGGCAATGATTATTTGACTTGATCCAAACCTGACTGCCTAAACATATTTTATCTTCCCTTAAAATATTATATAAGGTCTAGAATTAGAGTTGAGACAAATATATTGCTTTTATTTTGTTAGACCAGAGCAAATTCTCAAATTTATTACAGTAAAAACATTCAAGTAAAGCTCGACTTCACTTCACCAGTTGGCTGGACCTTTGTTGAATGAGGTCAGTCAGTATGAAGGGGGTGAATATTTAGGTAATCACTTATTCTAATTATAATTCACTACTCACTCGGTTTTTGCTTATTTTTGACAAAATTATTTTCTTGTCAAGCAATATTGCTTAAAATTATTCTCACCATCCTTAAATTATGACCCATTTGAAAAAAACCGCAAAATTATTTACTTAAGCATGTGTCCCGTTTTAACCAACAGATAGCTTTGCTAGTTATAAAAATCAGCTTTTTTGTTTGAAGTCACTGCTAAAAATCAGGGGTTTTTTTTAAAACAATATTTAATTTTTCATTGTAAGATTAACTATAGCATTTTTAACCTAAGTTTGAGATATAATTACTATGCTATAGTATGCAGAAACAGAACCATAAAGCAATATGAAAGATGTTTTCCTCAACATTTGCTTGAAAATAAAAGTGTTTGTTGAGCTAAGTTTGCATTAGTCAGATTTGGTTTGGCTGCCTTTAGTGAGCAGAACCCCAGCAGATGAAACGGAGATGAAATCATTAGGAAGTTAGCAGCGGCTCCTCACAGGTACAGTGGTAATGTGACACGAACTGCACACTTCGCTGTCGCCCGCAACAGTTCCAGCTGGGTGAATCATTGTTCAGTCATACAAGTGAGCAGCCTGTTAACAATCCAAGCCTGACATTTAACACATAGTAAGGTGTTTCATCCCTTCTCCTTTGCAGGTGGAACAACCCAAAGACCTTTTAACTTCACAATATGGCTGCTCTTTCTTTTTCTTACCACCATCCCCCCTTCCCTCTATTACCCCCTCAACGGTTCTTCTCTTATCTTTCCATGTCCTAAAGAATCGATGAGGTGCTCGTTAGCCCAAGGATGTTCATCAGGGAGAAGAGATTGGCCTGAAAGGGGAGCAAAATGCAACTCCACTGTGGATTGAGGCAAACACTCAAATACACTCCAGAATTCTAAATAAATCACAAATAATGGAGCTAAACTCGGTGGTGCTAAATAGTTCAGCTTTTGCTCGAATTTCAAAAGACTTTCAATAAAAACAAACTAAACATTCGCCTTCTAAATAGGTAATAACTATTAATCGACTTATTATAAACTAATAAGTTTCTTTGATTGTGTTAGTTAAGGCGCAAGACAGCAAATAAATCTGTGCAGTTTATTGATAGTGATTGTGTCGGGTCTTAAAACTGCTTATTTTAGACTTATAAAGGAACATTCTGTTCTTAACTACGCTTTTTATTAGTATGAACTATTAGTGTTCCCACATGTTGTACTTTAATGTAGAAACAAATGCTTTTTGTTTAATTTTAATCTTGAGTTTTATTTAAAGCACATCTATCATTTTGTCAGAATATACATTTTATTCTCATTCAAGTTTATTTCTATATTTTTTTTATATAATACATTATGAAAAATGTCTACACAGCATGATACTGCCACAACCATGTCTTATCCTTGGGGATGTCGTGTTGAAGGTGATGTGTGTTATTTTGTTTTGTCTAGTTTTTGCTGTAAAGAAAGTGGTTTTAAGTTGTGCTTCCAGGTTTTTTCATAGGAAAAGTCAAAATCTTTTTTTTCCAATATAAACTGCACTAATAGTAGCATTTGGCTGCATCGTCTCGTTTCCAAATTTTCATCTAGTACTGAACTGTTTCCATAAGAAGTTCATGAGGAAAAATTATGTTTTTCATGTCAATACTTCCAAACCAAAGTAACCAAAGCAAGAACTTGTATATTTGTAGAGCTGACAGGGTCTTAAAGTTTAACTCAATTGTCTCCATTTTGTCTCCAAATGAATCCAGTTAGATCCCATATTCAAATTCAAATAAAAAATATACTTTAGTCCAAAGATTTCATTAAATGTAATAAAAACATCAACAGAGTAGAATGTGTATGAAATAATGTGGGTGTTCTGGCGTGTCGGATCGTTAAATCTGCAGAGGAAGTGGGATGCCCAGGCAGAAAAGTTTTTATCTCTTAAATCTGTTCCAGTCTAGCATTTTTAGAGCAGCTGCTGGCCTTGTGGTTCTACAAATCCTCTTTCTCCTCTTCACTTCCATTTACTGATCTCAGATGTTTACATATTAAAAGAGCAGATCGGTAATCCTGCTACGGATTGATCAAGATTCAGAGAAGCCTTTCTTTCTTTGAAAGCAGGAAGTGTGTGACATGCAGCTGTATCTGAAGGTGCTGCGTGGTTCTGATCCGCTGCTCTTTGCCTGGGCCTGCAGCCAGCAGAACCTCCCCTCACACCGCATCACTTCCTCCCAGGTTTGCATGCGCCGCGGGGGCTTATCGTCTTAATAAATAAACCTGGCTGGGAGTGGAATCGGAGGAACACAGGAGGGATCATGAACCCCCCACCTCTCCTCTTCGTCACACAGGGATTATCCCTTTCACTTAGCGACAGCGCCGCTCACTCCTCCTGCCAGGTTCAACTCCCAGCATGCAGCGGGGAGATTGGCGGCCTCCTCCTCCTCCTCTTTCTCTTCTTCTTCTCCTCCCCTCCACACCTGGCTCCCTGTCTGGTTTATCTCTCCTGGTGGGAACACGGAGCCCAGCGTTTCTCCCTCCTCATCCTCCACTTTGATGCCGCGTTACCGGCGCTCGTTGAAGCCGAGCGGCTCGTCTTCCGGGGACTTCGCGGATGTGCCAAAACAAGATTAGGGAGCGCACCTCTGGTTAAACTGGGTTGTTTTGTTACCTGATGCAACGGCGGGTTTGTGCTCAGATGAGATTGAGCAGGAGGCTTAGTTCTCAGACTTACTTTTCCTTCACTCATCTTTCACTTAAAAAAAAAAAAACAGCACTAATGGTCTTTGCACAAAGCATTTTCTTAAACTGGATTCACTGCCGAGCGTGAGTCAGTGTAAAGTTTGTTAACTTACTGGTAAATTAAGGCAGCAAACGTTTTAGGAGTTCTTCCAGTCAGTACAATCGTATTTAATAAATTGGAACATACGTCCCTATTTGTCAGATTGAAAGCTAATTTTCTTTCTTTTTTTCCATATTTGTTTCTTTTATTTTTCAATGTTCGGATATTGACATCAACATTTGTTATGGAAAACCTCACAGACTAAAGTTGTAGCCAAAGCTATGACAATCAAACATGGTTCATTTACAAGTCTATGCGGCTTTACACAGGTTAGAAAGTTAATCGACTGTATTTTCCTTTTTTTTTTTTTATGCGTCTGGTGTAATATCTTAAACTTAAATCTATTTTCATTTGCCTTTAACAGAAATTGCTCATACTTAAGAGAAATAAAGGTCTTGAAGCAATCTTTGTCCAATTATTCTGTACATAATGTGTGACTGAGATGATGAATTAAATGAACGTTTTATTAATATCCTAAGTTATTGAAAGAGTATGTTCAGCTCTACCATTAATATTTGACAACTAAATTTCATATTTGCTCATTACTGTGGCGCTTCGCAAATAAAAATTATTTCGTGATCTAGCTTATATAAAACTAGAGAAGTTTGGTCTGATTGAACTTCACGGTAATAAAAGTAAATTAACTTGTCGCTTTATTCATTATATGCAAACTTCTGGTTTCAACTGTGATCAAATTCATTTTAATTTAAACAATATAAGTTTTATCTTTAATGTTTTCTTCTCTGGTGATCAAGTTGTCATAAATTACTCTCTTAATTTCTTTCTTCTTTTTCTATTTTGATTTTGTTTTTGGTCTAAGTTGAAAAGTTAAGATTTTTATTTCAATTTTCACTACAGAGGATGGGGAACGGAAAGGAGACTTTGCTGCTGAAAATTTTACATATGTATATATTTTCTTTTTAACATATATTGTTAAAATGTACAATATGAACTAAATCAACATTTGACTGTTTCTTCATCCTTTCAGCTCTTTTACAGATTTACAGGATTTGCAGGACAATATGGCCGACTAAATCCAAGCTATTGTGCCTTAATATCAGCTTTGCATGTATGTATTTTGTTCACCTTGCAGGTTTGTTGGTTTGTATCCTGAGTGTGTTTACTCAGCACAGAGTTCGTGTCTCACCTCTGGCTAATTCTCACACCCTGCTGATGAATCCACTGCATTAGAGATCATATAAGCCAGGAGATAAATACAGTCGTGTCTTTCTTTGCTCACTCAGCAGGTTTTGTTCAGTGAGATCAAACACACTAAAGTAAAACAGGCTTTCAACAGCCTGTGGTAGAAATGTTTAGTTTCAGAAATGCAGTTTATTATTTTTAAGCAATGTTAAATTAAATTATACAATTCGGTAGATATTTAAATTTAATGGCAGAAAACTTAGTAATAAAAACAAAGGTAGCAGTTTCATATTGAGATGCTATTTTAGACAAGTCTTGTTCATTCAGTGCTCAAGAAATGCTGTTGGTTTACTGCTCTTACTTTTAATGTTACACATTTATGTCAAAGAAAGTAACTATAAAGATTAGCATGCATCACGTTTCCTATTTAGCAACATTTAGTTTCACATCCTGTGTTAATTCCAGTTTAATTAGAGTTGAAAGAATATTTTAAATCATTTTTAGTCAGTGAAATACTTTATTTAAAATAGTGTCAATAGATTCCAGTGTACAAACGACCAGATTTTGAAACTACCCAATGGGAGACTGACAATGCTAAAACTTAGCTTTAATCTTGTCATTGTAGTATGATTAAAATAAAATAATAAAAATCAAGTTCATTATTGTTAGCCACTAGCTAACAGGAGTTCAGCTGCTAACAGCATTTAAGACAATTCTTCCTGTTTTGAAACAGAAGAAAAAAAAAGATCTTAATACATCATACAAAATATGCTTGTATTTTAGATAAAATACAATGTTTTCCTTTTTTCTCCATTTTGGGAAACATTGAACAAATAAAATCCTTACTTTGAGCAATGAAAAACCGTCATGATGCTAAGGGATTTACTTCAAACGGAGACGTTTTGATCCCTAAAATGACTAAAACCAGATAAAACACTTCCACTGTGCTCCTTCCTGTCTGTGTTTCTGTACACCTCAGTACGTACGGATAACCTGCCGTTATCCCCTCCTCTGACTCGCTGCTGCTGCTGAGCTGTTTGTTTAGGAATCTGGGCCCGAAAATTGTATTCCATCGACCATGCTCGCTATCAACACACAATTATCTGGGTTAATCATGTGGAACTGTGGCAAATTCACCTGGGGCTCAGGAACTAATGACATTCGCGTCTGGCCCTGCGTTAGTGAAATGGCCCCAGCACCTGCAGCAGGAACACGGAGATTGCCAAAGAAAATTTGGTCTCATTTCGTCGTCCTCGACGCCAGCCCCCACCCCTCCGTTACCCCTCAGACTTTCCTTACTAACAGCTTTGCCCCTCCCCCTCCAATCTCTCCTCTTTTCTCATTTCCATCCCACTTTACCCTTAAATTTGTTAATCTTTCAGGTTTCCTCCTCTGCCCTTTTTTGTTTTTCTTGCACCTTCTCCTCCTTGCTCTGTTCAGAGCCTGGAGCCGAGCATTGGGCTTCACACCTCTTGAATATTCAGCAGCTTCCAGCTCCACAACCTGTGTTTCACCTGAGCAGCGCGGAGGTGATGCAGAAGCCGAAGATGAATTGGTGACACCGGTTCCGGACAGGCAGCGACTTGCGTTCACGCTGTATAAATAAGAAAGATGGAGTGCAGACGTTGGGTGTTGATGTTCTTCCCCGCCGTGTTTCTTTTGTCTTATTGCGCCACAGTCAATCATTCGCGCTGCGCAGTCCTTCCCACCAACTTCCGAGGAAGTGGAGAAGCTCAATGCTCATAATTATACATCAATACAAACATATGTTTCCCAATCACAGATGCCATCCATGTGTGAAATGGGTGTCACACTGTTGGAGGTCTTATTATTCCTGAAGTGTGTATCCAACGCCTCGGCTCGTAGGGACCGGGTTGGAACACTTTCCTTCATATTCTCAGGCGGGCCGTCGGATCATCACCATACTGTACAGAAGACTCCGTTTCAAATTTGGTGTGAAACAATTCTCTGAAAAATGCCTTGGTCAGCGCGGATGGAGTTAAGATTCAATCAATTAGGCATCCCAATCTGGTGAACTTAGGTCCTGCTTTAATTTAAAAGTTCTCAGTCACTTTTACATTTCAGTTTGTTCTTACTCCGTTTGGTGATTTCCTGAAAACTTTTTCACATGCTGATCTTTTTCAGGTATTTTCTTCTGGGCCATTTTCTGTTTATGAAATGCTTAGTTTCATGGCAAATGTCATGGCATGAACACCTTCTGAAGGTAGACTCATTTAAACGATTTAACTCATAACACTAAAGAATCATAAAAGCATTGCACTGTGTTATGATTTCAGAAATATCCAGCATTTTGAGATGGGCAGACACCCAGGGCAGCATGAGATCTGAGGTCATGTCAACACCAGATAAACAACAGCTAATCTGAAAGTTGTGACACCAAAACAAGCACAGCCAATTGGGCGATGGTCAAGCCAAGGTCACATGCATAAAGCCGTCATGTGACGCAAAACTACATTCAATAACAGACTCCTTGTGGTTGCCTCTAATCACCGTCTGCCCCGACATTCGAATGAACAGATTTGCACACAACATCATATGTAGACGACAGTATATTTGCAGCTGTAACTGTTGCGTTAATTGAAAAATGTTCCCCCAAAATAATCAAATTTAGAGCTTAAGATGGCACTGGAGCCCCCTTGTTTCTAGCTTGTCCCTAGCCAGGTTTAGAAAGCTCGCAGGATTCCTCAAACGCCCCCAAAGGCTCCACATAATCTCATTCTTCTCCCTGCTTAATGGAAGATAATGCAAGCGGGCACGCTGATGAATCAATATGCAACAGCAGCTTTAGTTTGATAATTAATAAGAGTGTTGGAAATAGATTTGTGATTTGGCAGGGCAGGTCTAATATCACCGTGCTTTCCACTCTCGCAGCCCTGAGAAGTAATCTGGTTCATTTTTTTCCCCTTCAGTGGTGCTAATTCTGTGACTAAAGCCTGTTATCTCATGAAAGGCCCTGCGATGGGATCCGATGGCATCCTGACATCTGTATTCATTCCTCACAAAATTAGTCCTGACACAAAATTAATGAAAAATACTCAGATTAGAGCGGAAGCCAAGTCTGAAGGAACAGAGGCAAAAATCGGGTTTAGTTTTGGGTTGGGTTTTGGACGGATTAGCCACATCTTCCAGCTAGTTTTGGCCTGGATTGAGACGTCAAGGAGAGGCTGTGATGGTTGCAGCTGAGACATTAACTCAATATAAACACTCCTCTGGTAAACTAGTGGGAAGAGACGAGCAGCAGCTCCCTTGGCTCTCATTAGACGTCCAGCCAGAAAACCACCATGGGCAACATTGGGAAGTGATTCACTCTCTGATCGCCAACTTATCACCTAAAGCCTCCGTCAGCTGATGATTCCCTCTGTTTGCTAGGAACAGCAGTCTTAGATGAAAGCTGTGATGGATGGTTGACAGTTGGATTTAATCTCTGGGATGAGAGGCAGGAACATCTGGATCAGAGGCCGGTTCAGTGGATCACGTTCACCCAGCTTTATCATGTCAGAGTTGTCCAACCATTTATTGCCTCGTCTTTTAGTGTTGACCTATGAACTCTGACCTTTCCTGAGCCCAGAGATGCCATCGGTGATGGTGTCATGGATTCTACTGGGAACTCCTGGAAGACTCACCGATATGCCCTTGGAGGAATTTTAGTCGGTGGAAACTTCCAGAAAGGTTCCACGTATTATATTAGAAATTATTTTAAAAAGGCAGGTCCTGCAGCAGATCGCTTCAATCCGATTGCCTGATAATTTTACGAAACAAAAATATATGGCAATGTATTGGAAAATATCACTTAATACATTAAGCAATATATATCCACATGAGATTAAGTATTTTGGATTTGGTTGGTTTGAGTGCAGTGTGAAGGATGAAAATTGAACTAACAGACAGGCTAAAAGCTAACATCAGCATCTTCAACTGAGGCATGATCAGTCATTTCTATTGCGAGTCGTGTGTAGCCTAAATTAGCAGCAGTTTGGGCTACACACTGCTGCCCAAACTGGGCATCAGAAGAATCACATTTACTGCAGAACAGGAACAAAACAAAGTGATTCTTTTTAGTTGGAAAATACTTGATTGAAACCCAGCTAGAATTAGCTCTTAGTGATGCAACTTCAGAAAGATACTTATATTTTTCCCTCCAAGGTTTTCACAAAGCCTTAAACAGATATCCTACCATCACTAAATGTTAGGAGTAATGAAATGGATCTTTATTGAGCCCAAGAGTGTCTTAAGCCTCCTGAAGACAAGAAAGGCAGATGTCACAATAGGAGGACAGGGATGTGATGGAGGGTCCATCAGTTGTTTAACAAGCTCTAGAACAGGGGTGTCAAACTCCAGTCCTCAAAGGCCGCTGTCCTGCAGTTTTTAGATGTGCCACAGGTACAAAACACTGGAATGAAATGACTTAATTACCTCCTCCTTGTGTAGATCAGTTCTCCAGAGCCTTGCTAATGACCTAATTATTCTATTCAGGTGTGGTG
>CAEFZY010050735.1:0-19431 GCA_903066815.1 Brachyrhaphis roseni
CCAAAAAGCAAAAGAGGCAAAAAAAGGGAAAGGCGAAAACCCCACACACCTCTGAAAAAAACAAAAATAAAAAAAAAAAAAAAAAAAATATATATATATATATATATATATATATATATATATATATCTTTCACAAAATAAACTAAACCAGACCCAGCAAAACAATAAAAAACAACAGCTCAACAGAAAGTCAGAAACCTGTAAATTTTAAGAAGTGTTACTGACTGGCTGACTACAGTTTGCTAAAGACTTATAGAATCACCCAGTTAGATCAGCAAGTAGGTTGACTAAAACTCAGAAAAAAAGAAAATCCTCTCTCTGAGTGCTGTTTTCCATTGGTCCCTACCTCTATTGGATGTTGAGTAATCCAATGAAACTAATAATTATGATATATATCTTGCTTCTGTACCTCATTCTTCTCCCACAACGTCAGCTCTGGCTTTTCCTGCTCCAGTTTCTGGGATCGGTCAACCACAAAATAGATTATGTAGATGCTCCCAGCTAGTGACAGCAAAACCAGGATATTGGCTAAAATACGCAGACTGATGAGAACTGCCCTGAAGAAAAAACAATAGATCAAATGAATTTAGTGGAACTCAAAATTTTATTTAAAAAAAAAAAAAGCTTTACATTCAGTACATCAGTGTACCTCAGTCCTAGATTTTTTCTGGTCTATGTTGCAATTATACCGTACAATTAATTACAGCTAAGCCTAAAAACCCCTGGCTGACTTAGGATTTACTGTTTTTATAGTTTTTATGGCAGGAAATAAGATAGACATCTCTCTAAAGATAAAAAAAATTACAATGCAATGGAAACACAATTTTAGAACAAAATATTGTTTTTGCTTAATTTATTTGAAAATAAAACAAATAATAGTGTAGTATTCATGGTAAAACAATAGTTTAGAATATTTTTGTCATAATTGTAGGTTGATTGTGGACTCAACTGCAGAAACAGCGGAGGCGTGGAGTAGATTTTGAAAATATTTAATGAAAGATGATTACAAAAACTTACAAAAAAATCACATGGAGCCAGAGCAGAATGAAAACTGTAAATCCAATGAAAGTGGCAGCAGGCAACACAGGGAAGAATCAGAGAAAATAAGAGCTCAGAGTTCAATACGCCTTGTTGCCTCTCTGCAGGCCTTTCCATTTAAGTTTCTCATATTAAAGCAAAAGTTGTCTAAACCCTTGTCTGAACGCCAATCCTGGCCAAGTCATCTTCTTAAATCAAGACGTTTTAAGAATCTTCTAGATTTAAGAAGATTCTTTAAGATGTACTTCTCTGTAAATTAATTAAATTCAAATAAATAAACATAAAAATGTGAATAAAAGTTTTACTGGCCCACCAGTTGGGACTGCTGAATACAACAGGGGAGATCTAAAATCATTGTGATTTAATGATTTTTCTTGTCTTTTTGTAACAAAGGATGCAGCGACAGCAATGGAGTGGCCGTTTTTAACTGGACCTAATGAACCAAATTTAAGCTTTGATTAAGCCCTTAAAGAAACTGCAACAGAGTGACTCTGAATTAAACATGGAAGGTTCAGGGCAACCAGTCTAAATGCACCTAAAGATTTTTATTCTCACTTTCATAATTTGAAGGGGACGAGAATAATTTTTTTCTTTCTCAAGGACATTTGTATCTTTTCTTGAAAGCCAACATAACCAAGAATCCACTCAGATATAATAGGCACTATGAATCTGATTCAGAAATTGGAACATGTTCATGCTTTTTTCTCTTATTTAAATAGAGGAGTCTTAGTGCCAAAAACCAAAACGTTATACACAGGCATACACAAAAAACACTTACAGGCTTGTATCCTTCTTCTTTTCTTGCTCTTCAACAATTGCTTCCTGCTCAAAACAACATGAATCAACCCACTTGTTAAATTCAAGATTTGTTTTGATTTAAATTCTCAGGTTAATTGAGTTTAATCCAAGTTAGTTTGTTTGCAAGAGTTTTGTGTAAGTGTATAACTGACCCTGATGTTGTTAACGATTGCAGCCCCTTTGCACTCTGCAGCTTCCGGGTTACCAATCAGGTAATCCCAGGCACAGAAAACTCTCCAACAGAATGTGAAGTTTTCATCAGAAGCACTGGCCAGACTCAGACGAGAGTTCTTTGCCATTCTGGTGGAAACATTAAATGTAAATTTTTTTTTTTAAGAGTACAGAGACTGGAGCTGAAAATACATAATCAGAACCTTTAGCTAGGTAGTAAATAGCACAAACATTACTTGCGTAACAGGATGATGAAACTGTAGGCAAAAACAGCCATCCCAACAAGGAAGTATGCAAGTGGCAGCCGGTAGCCAGCACTGCCAATCTTCCTCACGCTGCCATAATAACCATAGAATAAAACAGAGTACTGCAGGTAACCCTGTGGTGAATCATACACAAAATACAGTTATATATAACAATAATATACTGAGGATGATTCTAATAAAAGGGATGAGAATTACAGCTGATATACAGTATGTTGCATGTTAAAGTAAATATAACTCTACAAGGAAAAGAATGATGTAGAAAGAATGATCATACCATAATGTAGTGACTTATGGTAGAAGAAACTGATTAAACTGGCCTTGGAAAAAAAAAAAGGGGGAGGCACTAAATTCATGTTTAAGTGAAGATCTATTATGTCTATACATAGCGTGTTAATGACCAAACAGTAATAGGAATGAAAGGCTTGCCCCAAGAGACCAGATGGTGTCCAAGTCTTGGGCTGATGCAAGATGCTCTTTGGGGATAGTTTTACTTCTTGTTGTTCCAAATGGAGCTCCAGCCAACAGCTGGAACAGGATAAGATTAATACAGAAAAGATAAATTTTATTGCACTTGCATCAGGGAAAATCTGACAGGTGGAGACTCAAAGAAACATAGCAAACCTTTAACATTTACACCTTACAGATACACTAGAATGGACATATTTGTTGCAAAGAAAACCCCAACATATTGTCAAGTTTAGCTGAGCCACACAGATATAGCATTTCATATCTGGTCACATAATCTACAGCATTAAAAAAAACAAAAATATAGAACTAACAGAACCTCCATAGTGTTCAATGGTCCATGATTTTAATCACAAAAATAGAAAATGCAAGAATTTGTCAATGTGGAGAATAACAAGGTTGTTAAAACCTTGGTGATACAAATAGATAAACAGAACAATAAGATTACACTGGGAGGATGACAGTATAAGTAATGTCAGTGGAAATTGCTTGTGTCTGCATGTCACTAACAAAAATAAATCCAGCATCATGTTTCCTCCTCTTTTGTTCTCTGCAGTTTGAACATATTCCCCAGAGATAAGTTCTCAGCTATCCCTATAAAAAGACGAATTATTGTTTACAGAGGGAAAAAACAAAACAGAAGAAATTTAATTATCTTTACATTTTGAACAGTGGTAATAAATCTTAATACCTTACAAAAAAGTGGAACAGAAAAATCTACTTTTAAATAGTTTTTTTTATTATTATTTATTAAAACTCAAAGTATTTTGACATTGAAAATCACATCACCTATTCACAGACAAAAAAAACCCCAAAACATTTACAGATTGGTAGGTAAAGGTTGTCAGAAGAAACTGGAATCCAATTTTCAGCCTCATAGTTACTCATTATGATTACTCCTCCACTGTGAGTCACAACCAAACATCTCATAAATCAACTGTGATCATTTTGGACAGTGTTTTGTTGGTTACTGAGAGGCTAATTTATTTCTGTGCTTAATAACATTTAAGGGCAAAACTGTAAATTCATCACTCCTAAGTTTGTCCTTACGAGTCACAATAAGGCTACACAGATTTTCAGTGGAATTAATGTTACATAATGCTTGGTTAAAATGTCATTAGTTACAATGATACTGTCATGATTTGAGTTTTTCTCTGTTTATCTTGAGTTTCTGTGTCTCTGAGTCTCCGTGTTGTCCTGTCTCCCCTTGATTACTCCCAGGTGTCTCGTTTCGTGATTATCCTCTGTGTATTTAATCCCACCTGTGTCCTTTGTTCCTCTTCGGGTCCTAGTCGTTTGTCGTCTTGTCCAAGTCATCTATTCAGTGTTGTCCATTTGTGTAACCTGATTGCTACCAGTGCTGAGCCTTTGCTTCCGCTCAATTGTGCTGCCAACTAGTGATGGGCAAATGAAGCCTCATGAAGCAATGAAGCTTCCCGGCCCATTGCTTTGCCCAAAGGTTCATACCTCGGTGGTTCATTCATTTCTCACTAGTGACATCTGCTGTTGAAACTGTGACAGCCTTGTCACTCAGAAAGTCCTGCTTAAAAAATTAGTAAATGCAGTATTGTCACAAAGTTTTTGTCAAACTCATGTTTATTAACAGGAGAGACAATTAAATCCTATTAAGCTAATATTTTTTAGTTATTAAAAGTATTTGTAGCCAATCCTGGTATATGTTGACTGTTAGTGGCTGTTTTCTTTTGTCATCGACTGATTTAACAATAAAGACATTTGATGTTTTAGTGTATTCAGAGTGCAGTGCTTATTGGGGGCAGACAGTATTCTTTGAGTTTTGATTTGCCTCCTGAAAAACTAAAATTCTTCAAAAATTCTCATTTTCTTGGATTCCTATTGGCTCTCTGATCTGATCCCTTATATTTTTACTCATCAGCCAGAATTTTACTCTTCCAACAGCTTTAAGTCTGATACATCTTTGCAGAACAAAGAAATAGTGAAAATAATTTCAAGAAGGTGAGAATTTTGGAGGTGAAGGGGTTAATTATTTTTATTTAAGAATCTTGTTAGCGATCTTCTCGAAGTATTCCCAAATGTCAGATTTTTTCTTCTTGCTGGCTCCGTTTCAGTCAAGTTTATTTGTTTAGCACATTTCAGCAACAATGCAGCTTCAAAGTGCTTTATATAAAAAATAACACACAAATATAAAGTCACAAAATATACTATAGTCAACAATTGAGAAAACAGGTAACAAACATTACCAAACATTACCAAGTCTTTTATTGGTTTTTAAATGTCTTAATGGTTTTGTACTATCTTACCTTGCAGAGCTGCTATTACCTTATGAACCTCTGTGGACCCTGAGGTCCTCTGGCACTGGACTACTAACAGTTTCAAGAGTCAGAATGGTGAGGCTTCTTTCCAGTATTATTGAACCCGTTTGTGGAATGGTCTGCCAGAGACCTTGAGGGCCACAGAAAATGTTGCTGTCTTTGTTTTTGTGGGTTTGTTTTATTGATTGTTTATTGATATTATTGTGCACTTTGAGCTGCTTTTAGTATGAAGGGTGCTTTATAAATAAAAATGGTTGATTCAGTGATTGATTGACATTTCTTAATGCAATAAAAACCTCTTAAGGATAAAGTGATCTAATAAACTTAAACTGGCTGAGAGTACTAAGTTAAACAAAGGCCTTTCATTCATATAAATTTAAATTATAATCTTAGGCACACTCCTTCTACAACATGATCAACATCAGAACTGGCTTTCAGTATATCTTATAAGAGGGATATTTTATGTCATCAGAATTTGTTTTGGAACAAAAGTTTTACAATCATTTTTTGCTTTTTTCCCTCAAGTTAAGCAACTGAAAAAAAAATGTTTTCTTACTGGTCTTAGAGGTATACATTTTCTTCTAATGGTGCGTTCAAACCAAACGTGTCAGGAGCGTCTGGTTTAAATTCAAAGCCTTTGCAGAGGCGCGTCACGGCGCTATTTGCGCATCCAGTAAAAGTTGGAAAATCACAACTTTCGCCGCTCAACGCTGACCATCAACCAATCAATGAGACTCAGCTGTGGTGTAGTGGTGAATTTTCTGATGTGATCTAAGAACAAAACAAAACTAAAACTATGGAGGATAAACTAAATGTTGCTGTTTTCTCTTGTCCTATAACCTACAACCAATAAAGTTATCACTATTGAAATAGGAATTGAAAGGACCTCTCTTGGAAGAGGATGTTACGGCCCTGGGCCTCATAAGTGGGTTGCAGGTGTTTTTGGTGTCTGCCATTGAGCTCCTTCTCTTTACAGGTGTTACTGATCTGTTTATTTGGAGCACAGAATATTTAAACCTAACCGTTTCTACCTTAAAGGTCGCCTTCGGCGTCGATTAAGTTATAACTTTTACTTTTTGAAAATATTTTCCTGCATTTGAGCTATCCAAATCTGCCCAGCAAAAATGTTGAGTAATGTGAAATAAACGTATTTATTTATGTATGAGACGGTGGAAGAGTTTGAGGAACACGAATGCCAAGGAGTCTCCTCTCAACGCCTACAGCGATTTTGATGCGCCTGACGCACATCTAGAGCAAAATGTCATGCGTCTAACTTTAAAGCGCACTCTTGGTCCCATTTTTGACGTGCTTAACGCGTTTGTGTGAACGCACCATAATTATGTTTTCCTTTGCACAAGTTTTGTTCGGTATATGTAAATGTGAATTTGCATTTTCAACTGAGATTATGGACACTGACCTCTGGTAGGACCACAAAAGATCCTGTCATGATGGTGAGGACGATGTTTATCCCAAACAACCAGCGAAGAAAGATGAAATAGGAGGCCACGCCTGATCCAAAGTGACCTCAAGAAAAATAAAAATGATACTAAAAATTTATTGAAAACATTTCTTATACTGTAATTTATTTTTTCCCCTGACAGCAACAAACACTTATTAGATTATAAATAAATGTGCCCTTTAAAACAAAACATACAGAAACAAGGGAAGAAAAGGCAATACACTTATAGCGGCATCACTTTGACGCTGCAGAAAAACATTACTTACTTTCAATTTTTTTGATCCTCACTTCCCACGGAATGAATGTAACAACAATGTTGTACAGCACACGGTAAAGTTTTTTCAGCAGCTACAGAGGAGAAAAGTTTAAAAAAGCACAAAGTCAGAACACTGGCATTATCACAATGCAGAAGAAAAGATCTTGTTCTAAAGTCCAAAATTTTCTTCAGTTCATCCTTTGTAGTTTATCATATTTTAACCTCTAAACCACTAAACCTGTCTCTAAGGCAGAACCCAGACATCCTTTGGAGAAAACTAATTTCAGCTGCTTGTATCTGTGACGTCATTCTTTTGGTCATGACCCAAAGTTCATGACCATAGATGAGGGTAGGAACATAGATTGACCAGTAAATCGAGAGCTTTGCTTTTTGACTCAGTTTTCTCTTCACAATAGAGTGGTACAGCTCCCACTTCACTGTAATCCGCCTGTTGTTCAGCCGCTCCATTTTTCCCTCATTCTTGAACCATATCCCAAGATACTTAAACTCATCTACCCTTTTCAATGGCTTTCCAAGGGACTAAGTCTAACGTCTTCTCCAAGTCCACAAAACACATGTAGACTGGTTGGGTAAACTCCCATGCACCCTCCTGGACCCTGCTGAGGGTGAGAAGCTCAGTCATCCAGGAGGAAACTCAGAGCAGAGCCGCTGCTCCTTCACGTCGAGAGGAGGTAGTTGAGGTGGCTCGAGCATTTGGTTACACTCATAGAAATGATTAGTGGCAAAGTTAAGTTTTATGCATTTACATCTAGTTGATTTAATATAGAAACTCATGTTTTTATATAAATGCCTTTGAATTTATTATTTACGTAATCTAATCAATTCTACAATATATGGAATGGAGTTAGTTAACATACTGTATATGCTAAGACAGTTTATATAATTCAAGTTGTAAAACAAACAAGAATCTGTTTTTTTAAATTTGAGTTTGGTTTTCATTCACGTTATGAGAAGTGAAATAGGAAAACAGAAATCATGTCTTGCACCTGTAGGCAGTAATGTTTCTTTAAGGTAAAAGAAGAAGAGAAATGATGTGTGCCAGAGTTAAGTTTTATGCATTTACATCTGTTTAATTTTACTCAAAATTTTATATTTTTATATTTATGCCTTTAAATTAATTATCTACATCATCTGATCAATTCTAGAATGTACTTAATGTGATTAGTACATTAGTACATGTACTAACAAAGTCTAAATAATTAAAGTTGTAAAACAAACAACATTCTGTTATTTAAACTTTATGTGAATTGTTTTTATTGAAGTTATGAGAAATGAAATGGGGAATCAGACACAATATCCTGTAGGTGGCAGTAAAGTCCCTTTAAGTTGGCTGCCACCAGTCTTAAGTTGGTAAAAGAAGAAGAGGATGTACTTTTCCCAGCATGCAGTTCCATGTGAGGGATATGCGACTGTGGCTTTGTGGGTGGAGTAGTCCTCTTGTGAATGGAAGGTTGGAGGTTTGTTTCCTTCTGCCACATGTCAACATGCTTCTGGGCATGGCCTACTGAACTGTGTGTCTATGGAGAGCCATTTCAGCCCAAATAAACAAATAAATAGAGAAGTTAAAAAAAATAAATGAGTAATTGGCATCTTTATTCCTATTTATATTTATTAATTTATATTTAAAAAATTCACTTCCTTATTTTCCTTATTCATTTATCCTTTTCCCGTTTTCAATTTTGATTTATCCTTTTTCAGTTTTCCATTTCAATTTACTCTACCTTTTATGCTTTTTCAATTTTCCTTTTTTCATTTACCCTTCTTCCCAGTTACTGGGAAAATGGTAAATGATAACATGATAATGAGGAGTGGCAACATCATCAGGCTGTTTGGTCAGCATCACACTGTACTTTGCTTCAAGAAAGATGGCAACTTGCCACCGGCTTATCAGTGAGCAGGAGCTTGGCAACTTCTTTAGAAAATAGTGTTATAACTCCTGACTTGATTATTTTTCGTGTGGACACTCAGAATATGTTTCAGTTGGCGGCTCTCATGGACTCTGAGGTTCACCGTCTGGGTGTTCAGAGTTTGGACGAAGTGGGTGGTGAAGTTGGCTTCTGACTGAAGCTTTGATACTCCTCCAGTTGCCCAAATGTTGCACAGTTAGCCAACACTGATGTTTGTTTTCCGACTACACTCCTATTTAATCAATTAGAATGTCAATGAAAAGTTAATATATTTCAGTAACTCAGCTCACATATAAACCCTTTATAGAGTAATTACACAGCCCTTTCTGTCATGATCCGTGTTTTTCTGTGTTTATTTTCGAGTTCTCTGGGTTTTTCTGTGTGTTTATTTCTAGTTCTGTGTCTCTGTGCTCTCCGTGTTGTCCTGTCCTCCCCGTGATTACTCCCAGGTGTGTCTTGTTTCCCTGATTGCCTCCCTGTGTATTTAATCCCTCCGTTGTCTTTGTTCTCTGTCGGGTCCTCGTCAATGTTTGCCGGTCTATGTACTAGTCCATTCGTTTGCCTTGTTGCTACCTGTGCTGAGCCTTGTCTTCCGCTCTGCAGTGCTGCCTCGGTTGTTGGACTGTTTGCTGTAAATTCATCATTAAATCATCATCATTCTCAATCTTACCTGGGTTTCCAGCGTCTGCCTCACCACCTCACCACACATTTCCTGACACTTTCAAAACTTTTATTCATGTCAATGATGACTTCTTTGTTACAGTTAATGAAAACATGGCATTTAGGTTTAGAATATTACATCAGCAATGAAAAATATGTTTATTACCTGCTTAACAAAATCTGGCTGATGTTCTTATAACTTTGGCATGCAAGGACAATCTGTTTGAAGTAACTAAATATGTTTAATTTTTGTCATATTTGTTTAATAGCAACCCTAACAGTTATTTCAAACTGTTTGAATAATGAGTGTGTTCACTTATGGATGAACACATCCATAAGTGAACACACTCATTATTGAAGATGCAATGTTTCAGGCAGAAGCAGAGGAAGTTGATTCAGAGACCTCTGAGGATGAAATTCAGGGAGGGCAAGCAGATGCAGAGTCAGATGAAGCAAGACAGTCCACATCTCAGTCCAGTAGCACAGGAATTGCTATGATACTCACACTAATATTTATGTTAGTGACGATGGACAGTTTTGTCAATGTGAAATTCATTATGTTGATGTTTGGATATTTTCTTTTTTTTTTTTTTGGGACAAACTGGTTGCCATCAAGGTTCAATTTCAAATATATGGCTTTCCGATGTCCACTGTAATGGACACATTATATTTCAAAAGTAAAAACTTATTTTCAAAAAAAAAATGTTTTCAGTATTCTAATTACCTTACAAAGATTGTGGAATTGAAGCCGGTGGCAGGTCGCCATCTTTCTTGAAGCAAAGTACAGTATGATGCTGACCAAACAGCCTGATGATGCCGTCCCTCCTCATTATCATGTTATCATTTACAATTTTCCCAGTAACTGGGAAGAAGGGTAAATGAAAAAAGAAAAATTGAAAAACCATAAATTAAATGAAAGATTGGAAAAGGATAAATGAATAATGAAAATTAGGAAGTGAAAAAAAATTCATGTATAAATTAATAAACATAAATGGGAATAAAGATGCCACTCTATTTCTTATTTCCCTATTTATTTATTTAATTTTGCCTGACATGTCCCTCCATACATGTTGGTGTACAAATGTGAGTGTGAATGGGTGAATAAAGTGTTACATGCTTTGAGTGATCAAAAATGATTGGAAATATAGGTGCAGTCATAATTGACTGAATGGGAAGGAATTGCATGAACGTGATGAATTTTGATTAATTTGGTTTATCAGTAACTTGAATATTATGCAATTTAAACAATATCCTTTATGTATTTGGCATAAATACACTCGTTATTATTAATGAAGTATACCATATTTTCCGGACTATAAAGCACACCTCACCATAAGCTGCCCCCACAACCTTTTTTTTTTAAAAAATTGGAAACATTGTTCAAGTCTACACTGCATCTCCAGAACTAAATATGAAGAAGCAGCATTCAGTTTTTATGCTTCTATAATCTAAAGTAAATTTACAAAAACCTGAAAATGCTAAAATGCAGAGTTCCTTTTAATCAAGGCTAACAGCTTATTTCTTCAGAGCTGAGTATGACTAATAACAGAATCTGTCATGATTTTTTCTTATTTTATCACTGTAATAATTTTTTTTTTGTTTATTTGTTAAATTATTTTCCTTCTATCATATAAAGTACTGTAACTGTCTTGTCTTGCCTTAATAACTGTGTTCAAACTGTGGGGTAATAATAACATCTTTTCTAATTGACATTTTTAACATCTGCCTCAAGAAAGCAATCAATGATTCTAAACTTCCACCACCATACCAGCAGCTAAATATCTGCTGTGTCATGCATGAATAATTACTGCCCCATCACAATGACATTATAATAACGACACACTATGAGCAGTTTACACACTACACAGCCAGCTTTCTTTGGACTGCCAAATCCGTACCAGTTTACCTATCGCCCCAACCCATATACATATTCTTTCATTTCTTGCCAGACTGAGAAATTTATTCAAGAGTCCCTGAACTCCATCCAACTTCTGTTTCAGTCATAGTCCAAACATTATCAGAACCTCGCCATGAAAGTTTAGAACTTCAGGAAAACAGTACTGCAATATGAAAACAGAAACACCAAGCTGGAAAAATACTGAGCTTTTGCTAACATTATAGACTTTATATTATTAGTAATTTTGTGCATTTTCAGCTATCCTTTTGTGTGTTTTAACAATTTTCTCAGAGAAAGACTCTTGTTTTATTGTAGTTCTGATAGGTAAAATACTAAAATTGAACAATGGGTACTTTTTAGGTCACAATCCTTGCTGCAGAGAGGTGAAAGCTCCACAGAAGCCTTAAAAAGAACTTTAACTGTAATCTAAAATCTGAAATCATGTGCTATCACCCGTCTGACAAATTATGGCTTTAAATAATCCATTCTTAAAATATATCTGACACAAGATAATACAAATATATGAAAACCATGCAAAAATATTACCAAAAGTTTTTGCAACACATTTATAATATGACTTTAAATTCTCATCTCCCCCACTGCTGGACAATCTTGTGCTCCTGTTTCATAAACCCCCCATATAAGACAACATAAAACATTATATATTAAAATTCACAAAGAGGTTAATAGAACTACAAAGTGTATCTTATTCTTCACTCATATTTAAATTGTGATCTCATGTTAAAAAGATAACCAGTGTGAATTGAAAGTACATCAGCTCCGGCGGTCTGATAACCTCTTGTTCTCGTCAGCTGGCCTTCATACTTTAGGACAATCTCTCGAGCCTGCCTAAAAAAGCAAACAGATAAGTGAAAGCTGTTTTTTTTAAGTGGGCACTTCTCGTGCTTGTCTGTGTTGCACCAGATCTAAAGAAACCGCCAAGTGAAGACACAGTTGTCAATGACTTCTTGGTTTGCTACAGTCACAGATGTTAACACAATCACAGTGAAATATTGTGAAGTTCAACTATGCTAAACCAAAGCATGAATATGTGGACTTTCCCTGCTGAAACCTGATTCTGTAGAAATAGCTTATGATCTTAACAAGTAAAAAAGGACAGTGGAAAAAGTAAAACGACATATTGCACAAGCAAAAATGAATATTCAGCAGCTTATTTGGAGGCATTTCCTGCACAACCAAAACTGGAGTGATTTCTCCAACTATTGTTTCCTCTCTGATGACATGGCAAAAGCATATATTTTCTCCAGATCTCCAGATTACCCTCACCTTACCCTCTCATTTAGCGTCTGAGTAACTAAGCAAATAGCATTAATGACATGGTAAGATAAACAGGTCCATCTAGTTTAGCAGGTATGAACACCATACTCCTTTTGCCACTTTGTCAATTAACCTATATGGCATATTCTGTCACAAATGGCAAACTACATATTCTAATCAGGTTTAATAAGTACAGTATATTCTTTAATATGTTTAGCTTGCCACAGCACATAAATAAATAAATAAATGGCCATCTGATCAAAAAATAGTATTTGCACCAGTGTGATCGGAATCAGGTGTTCCAGTCACTTCCACGACCACAGGTGTTTAAAATTAAGCACCAGGCATGCAGACTGTTTTTACAAACATTTATGAAAAATGGGACGCTCTCAGGCGCTTTTCTCTTCCAACATGACTGTGCACCAGAGCACAAAGCATGGTCCATAAAAACATGGACGGCAGAGTCTGGTGTGGATGAACTTGACTGGCCTGCACACAGTCCTGACCTCAACCTGATCGAACACCATTGGGACAAATTAGAGTGGAAACTGAGAGCCAAGCCTTCTTGTTCACCATAAACACATTCCTAAACCTTGTGGACAGCCTTCCCAGAAAAGCTTAATCTGTTCTAGCTGCAAAGGGTGGACCAACATCATATTGAACAATATGGATTAGGAATGGGATGTCACTTAAACTCATATGTGAGTCAAGGGAGGTGTTTTCCTATGTGCATCCTTTTGAAACCATTGTTTGATCAAAGCTCAGTAAACAGTTTTAAACTACAGTCAAAGAAAAATTTGACTAAACTGTTAATGTAAGACTGATTTTGTAGTAATTTAGAATAAAACAATATAAGATGTGAAGTACAGGCTATGGCGGCAGCTGCAGTAGAAATAATCACAGTCATTCAGCCTCAGTGGAAAAGTGCAGACTTGCAACCCATCCCTGATGAAGGTAATAAAACCTCTGCAGTAATAACAAACTGCCCATATAAAACCTGTTAGCCATGGCACATACTCAGCACATCTTATTTTAGACGCTCTCTATCTATTCAAGCACTATTTGGAAGAGCTTGTTCTACAGATCCTAAAAGCTTTAGTTAAACATTTAAGGTATTTTTGGATTCCTTGGATATCTGATGTTGTGCATGGTTTTATCTAAAACCCATGGACACATAAACTAAAATACACTCCAGTAATTTCTTATTTGTTTTAAATGTGCCTGACAATGCATTTTATTACACTGACCATATTAAAATGTCAAAATATTGTTATTTTGGTAAAATCGGCTGCTGTGGCTAAAGTGATTAATAGATAAAAAACTGCTATATTAACAAAATAAATAGTTATAAAAGAAAATGTTGGTCAGTTAAAATACTAAATGAGTTTTTGTAGATTAGGAACAAGTTTTGGTTATTCAAGTTTATGTTCTCTAATGGACATTTTCTTTTTTAGTTTTAAAACAAACTATAAAAGTCAGAGAGGACCTTCATGTGCAACATGTGTGGCAGTTTTTGCTGCAGAAAGAAAAGATTAGAAGAAAGAATAAATGTTGCAAACATAAAACCAGCAGCTAAACAAAGGATACTTTAAAACTTTGAGCTTGCGTCTCATTGGCCAGGGTCTGGAGCGAATGTTGGTGATGATCTCTTTTTGGTGCTGAATGTTCTGGAACATTTCTTCAGGGTCATTGCTGTCCACTTCCTTATCATCTCCACCTTCTTCATCCGATGAGCTGCAATGAAAGAAATCAACATAATAGCAACATCGTTGGTTTACATATAATCACTGCTAATAAACATATTTATCATTTGTGACAGACTTAAGAGCCAGGTTATAGCTAAATTTGAATACAATAATTAGAAGGTGGAACAATACAGAATGTTTATGAATGGGTATGTTGGCAGCCCAATAAAGAGAAAAACTCTGGAGTTTTTATTATTCTGTCTGATTAAAATATTAATTTGAAGAGACAGGTTACAGTCTGTTAAGGCAAAGAAAGATCTAGAACAGAGTCATCTAAATACAGAACAAAGTCACCTTAGAATACTTAACAATAAAAAGGAACAGATTAAATAATAAGAGCAACTCACCCCTGCTGGTGGTCTCGGTAAGCGGAATAAATCCTCCTTGAGTTCTTCCGTACAGTCCTGTGTCTTTTGGGAGCAACCAAGGATCTACTGCTTCCAACCACAGGATCAGATGCTGAACTCATTCTTACAAGGTTTGTGTGAATAACTGTGCGTTAATGATCAATGTGTATAAATCAGTCTGTGGACAAGAGCCATCTCTCTTCTATGTCTCCTCTCAAAGGTCTGAGCTGGCGCTACCTGCTGCTTTGGAGCAACAGCACAGCAGCACCCATGCACACGGCCATCAGTCCAATCACAGCCTGCAGAGACCATTTAAAGGGACAGCACTAGACTCTTCTTCACACGCATGCACGCACGCACGCACTGGGTATTAACTGGATGACAGCTTGGGTAACTGTGGTTTAGCTATTATATGTCTATGCATGAGGCTCAATTAATTTGCATACTTTTAGAAAGAATTATCTTGTGTTGAATCTCCACTCTCACTCCTTTTAATTAAAGCAGATCAACAGATGGATTATGGGGCTGGAACGTAGATAGACAGATGTCTCTTGTTTAATTGGTGACTCTTTAAACAGACTCTGTGGACTACTTTTGATCGATGTCTTTCTCTATTAGATGACTCTTAAGAGGCTGTTTGCACCTTGGCCCTGCCACATAGTACAACATTGTACGCTACAAATTACAAAACAGGAACTGAGGCACAAGGACTGTTTGAGAGAGAATGTTGTACCTATTAATTAAACAGAACTTTTGCTTATTTATTATTTTGATTTGAAACTACCAAAGTAATTCAATTAATTTCAAAAAACCTTATTAATTCCCCGGGGGGGCAATTGAAGGAGCTTTAATGCAGTGTTCAGATAGAGAAGCTTCTGTATGGTCGTAATTATGAGGTTACATATGATTGCTATGAATTTTGCTGGCTGATAATCAACTGCACTGCATTAGTCTTTAGGTCTAAAGATAACTTCAGTTTTGTTTCTGTTCAGCTGGAGAAAGTTTTGGCACATCCACACATTTATCTGTTCTAAGCATCTGTTCAGTGATTGAATGGGTTCAGAGTCACCTGATGACATCATACTGTAGAGCTGATCTGCATAGTTATGGTAGCTAATATTATGTCCTCTTATAACCTGAGCTTGAGGAAGCATGTAGATATGAATAAGAGGGGTCCTAGGATTGAACCTTGGGGTACACCACATGTGACCTCTGACCTCTTTGATGAGAAGTTTCCAACTGAAACAAATAAATCCCTGTTTTTTACGTAAGATTCAAACCAGTTGAGCACTGGACCAGAGAGTAAGACCCAACTCTCCAGTCGATTCAGTAATATGTCATGGTCGACAGGGAGGTCCAACAGAATCAGCACTGTGGTTCTCCCACAGTCCGTATTTATGTAAATACGGACTGTGAACACTTTGACTAGGCCAGTCTCCGTGCTGTGGTGAGAGAGAAAACCAGACTGGAAGGAGTCAGAGCAGTTGGTTATCATTAGGAAGCTATTTAACTGTTCAAACAGCTTTTTCAATAATTTTGCTGATGAATGGGAGGTTGGAGTTTGGCCTGTAATTCTGCAGTAGTGATTTGTCCAGATTGTTCTTTTTTATCAGTGGTTTGATAACTGCTGTTTTCAAAGCCTGGGGGAAAATACCTGAAGAGAGCAATGAGTTACTATTTGGATCCGATTATTAGCAATGACAGGTAGGACTTTCCTAAAGAAATATGTGGGTAGGACATCCAGACAGCTGGAAGTTGAGCTTAATTGACCTATAATTTCTTCTAAGGTTTTATAATTAAGCAGTTGAAACTGAGTCATTTTTTTCTGCATTTGTTATAATTGGGTACAGCGTTGGTACTGGCTTTACAGTGGATGTCCAGATTAAACTTCTGATTTCTTTTTATTTTCTCTCCAAAAAAGCTGGCAAATTGGTCGCAGGCTACATTAGATTGAAGTTCAGGTGGTAACGTCATAGGAGGGTTTGTGAGCCTGTCAACTGTTGCAATTAAAGCTCAAGCTTTGTTAATGTTTTTACTTTATCTGCAATATCTGCAAAGGTCATTCCCCTGGCATGTTTTAGTGTTGAGTGATAGTTACGTAGTCTTTCTTTATAGATTTCATAATACGGTAAATTTGAAGTTGAGTTTTACACCATTTTCGTTCGGCTCTATGGCAGAGTTGTCTTGCAGATTGAACTGTTTGTGCATTTCTCCTCTCTCTCAGACTTGATCCTACCAGACACAACCTTCACTTTAATGGGGGCAATGGAATCAATGGTATCTGAAATTTTAGACTGAAAATCATCTACTTCATTGTAGATGATGTAGATGAAGGGCGAGGAAGAAAGGTAGATTTGATTAAATGTTTCTGCTGTGTTTTCTGTGAAAGAACGTTTTGTGACAGTAAATGTTTGTCCAACTGGGTTAACGGATAAAGAACTATCAAAATGCCAAACTGCCCTGGTACAGCTTTATCAACACATTTTCATATATATCAGTGCCAGGCAAGGGGAAGTAGGAGATCCCTCTGTATATGAGCATGATTGACATCACAAAAACTGTTCATGTTGTGATGTCAATCATAATTGATTGTTTATAGTCAGCGCTGGGAGAAGGCAGAGAAGCTCCTTTTTTTCTTTTTTTTTTTTTTACAGATTATTTGCCTCATACTTTTACGACAATGACAGTTTCACCAAATATGTAAAAAAAAGTTTTACAAGAGCATTTCTTTACATACAAAAGTCAGAAAAAAACTTTTTGAATCTGACGCACAAGCAACATCAGCAAACAGTGATGGATGACAAAAGCTGCCTCTCTTAGACCACTAGGGGTTATTCAAGCTATTCAAGCCTAAAATGGCATCTTAATGCTAAACACGTCGACTCGCCAACAATCCACATTTTTTTTTAATTTTGATCATCCAGCAAGAACAGGTTGTTGATTACAAGGATAACAGCAAATGCTGCATTTTTTCACTCCCATTCCATCCCCACCTTGCTACAAATAATTGAAATAATAATAATAAAATAAAATATGAAAAGTTAAGTAGAAATAAACAAAATACAATAAAAACAACAATAATGGTAATAATATAGTTCTTCCATAGTGAGTATTTATATGGATGTCATTGAACACTTTTAAGCATGAAAACTCAAGAGACTAAGACACTATGACTTAATAATGTGGGTGGTATATATATATTCAATTATTCACATAAGCATGTGTTCATAAACTGAGTTAGGATATAGATATTTAAAACTAAATAAATAAACAATCACGGTTAGAAGTACAAGGAATTACTGAGGCCGCCGGGCTGGGGGTACAGGCACATACACTGCAGAATTAGTTTTTTCAGGAAATCTAGTTTCTCATAATAAGATGGTAGAGGGGCCCAAGTTCTATAAAATATTTGGATCCTCTGATGCAAAATTTGATCTTCTTTATCTCAAGGAACAGGGTCAGGTCTTTCAACCAAAGTGGGTGGGTATTCTGACTTCAACACTAAAAATATTCTTCTTCAGGCGAGGAGAGTTGAAAAAGCCAGTACAGTTTTAAAATCAGGTGTTATTGATATGCCCTCCCCTGGAACTCCAAATATGGCAGATACAGCAGTGGGTTGGATTCCTATTCCCCCCCCCACACACACACACACGCCGACACACACACATCTTTCAGAGAAACGTTGCACAAACATACACAGGTAGCTGAAGGTTTACCTATGCTGGAGTTGGATGTAAAATCCTCTTGCATTGATAACCATGTAGGTTATCATAAACAAATCATTTTTCAATCAGAGGCCTGGTATTGTGCAGCAATAGGTAGGGTAGGGCATTGCTATGTTATTTAGTACAGTCACAGATCACTCTGGTCAACTCTGTCTGTGGCATCTCATTTAAAACATTTTGAACCATATGATATTTATGACAGGGATCATTTATCATTTTGAAATCTTTTAAACCTTTAGTGTTGATTCCTGAACCTGTCCCTGTCAGGATTGTTAAAAAGAAAAACACCTTCCTGATGTTGTCTTGTTTTTCAATAAGATTGTTATTGTTTTTCAATAAGATATTAATGTTTATATACACAGTTTGTCCTTTAGTGGACGGTGATCAAACCATCTGCAGCAGAGATGACAGGATGAACTCTTCATGTCCTTCAGTTTTTACAGATGAACAGATCAGTGAACTCAAACGGATTCAGCTGATTGGCTGAGAATGAGCGTCAAGGATGAAAATGTCTCATTCCACTTTTCTGATCATTTTATAAAATCTGTCAGGTGACAGCGGCACATAAATCCTCTTTTATTGATGAAAGCATAAAACACAATGTTTCCTCCAAGGAGCCAGACTCTTCTTCTTAGAAATTATTATTTTAAATCTTATTTTCAGTCCAGAGTGTGGTCGTTTAAAAGGCATGTTTTGTCTGTTTGTTAAGCTTACAAAAGTGATCCTGATTTCTATCACTACAACAGTAACAGAAATCAAAAGATCTTTAGGGCTTTTATGTAATATGGAAGGAAAATAATGCAGCATATTCAAAACTTTAACAAATAAAGTGATAAAATGGTGAGCACGCCTTCAAGTTCAACACATCTAGAGACTGACTCAGCTGTCTTCTTTAATTGCTCAAACTTGTTCCGATTAGATGGAGATCATTTGTGAACATCAGTTTATGAAACAATTTTGCAATTATTTTGAGGTCTTAGGCCATTCTAACATTTGAATATGCATCGATGTAACGGTTCCATTGCAGCCTTCTGCTTGTATGTTTAGGGCTGGAAGGTCAACCTCCACATCAGTCTCAGCTCCTCCACCGACTCCTGACAGGTTTTG
>CAEFZY010050736.1:0-28096 GCA_903066815.1 Brachyrhaphis roseni
GAATGCAATATAGGGCAAATATAGAAACAGGATTAACCCTAAAACACTGCAACTCATACACACACACACACACACACACACACCTTAAACTTCTTTATGTTTTGTGTTATAGCCCCAAACTGCATTTTGTGGTGATATTAACTTAAAAGCAAAGCTAAAGATTTTGATGTGGAAATATTTGGAAATAAAATCTAAAAAGTGTGGCATGTATTAATTAAATCCATTTACCATGCATCTCTACTGTTTACGCATTAATGTTATTTACCCGAGTTATTTACCTAAACTTTGCTAAATAAAGCAGACCTTTTTGAAGCAGGAGTGACCCAGATCCTTGTTTTTGTTACCAAGAATAAACTTAAAATACATTTCTAGACAAAGGAAATACAGGACATTGGTTTTTAATAGGACCAACATATTTTGTGTCTATGATTTACAAACCATTTGAACTCAAATTTGATGACTTTGTATAATCAAAATGTTTTGGGTCGGAGCTATCCTCGGTTTGATTCGTCGCTGCATGTCTTCCCACTTCCTGTCCTAAGTGCTGGAAATAAAAGCTACTACTGCCTCAGATATCTTTAAAAATGTTTAGTTTATTGAGTAGCATAAAAAAAAATAAAAAATTCTAGTACTTTCAACTTGCCAGTTTTGACAAGCATGGCAGAAAGTTTGGACACCACCGCTCTAGTCCTAGTAAAAATACTATGAAGCTTGTGGTTGCAACATGAGCAGCTGAAAGGTTCAAGGGCTATGAATACTTTTGCACCACCCTGTAGCCATCAGCATTTATTGTCAATTCATCACTAAAGCAAAGGTAGCAAATGCATAATCATTTAATTTTCTCCCTTGCTTTCCTTTTACAGGCACATTTAATGATTAGCACAAAAATAAATTGACTGTACTGCAGAAATATTTTTGTTTAAAGCGTTGGGACTACAGTCATCTTTACAGAGTCACCTTCTGACCTAATGATATGAAAATTCATTGAGATATTCTCACATGACAAAAATGGAATCAAGGTTTCGCTTCCTCTTAATCTCCACTAATGTTCGGATATAAACTATTTAAATTTAGGTGAGGAACGCCACATTGTTTGCGTGCCTTCTAAACCCGCTCACATGCAGATGTCACTGTTTAACAAATATGTCCAACATTTGTCAAAATGTTTAAATCTTAATTTTAGAGTTTCAATAGCATCTTTGTGTGGAGAACTATACCATCTAAATATAAATCAGCATTTCAGCTCTACCGCATTGTGAATTGAATAACAAATGCAAAGTGCCGGACAAACACGCCACATGGACACACGCGAAGCTGCCCTTGAAAACTTTTCCTGTTCCTGTCTCTGGGTCAGCTGACGTTCTTTTCTTAGCACCTCATTAAAATTCATTAATTGCTTTCTTTCTCCTGGGTCCAGTAAAAACTGGAACTTTCTTTTTTTAAAAAAAAGAAAAAAAAAATAACTGTCCTGTGCTCCAGAAACACAAGCGGTGACGCCAGAGCGGCTGCAAACAACCACCCACCCATCTGTCACATCACATGTAGGGCACAGTGAAAAGATACCAGAGAGAGCGGCTTAAAGAAGTAGACATAAATTTTATTTACTTGTTCTGTACATAAAGGGTCATTACCAGCACAGGTGTTAACCATGGGAAATATTAACACATGTAAATGGTATTAGAAAATAAAAAGGCACAATTTGATTTTTTTTGAAGGGCAGTCTTCAAAAAAAGACTGAGGAATTAGAATTATGAGGACAAAAATTTGCACAGTAATACTGTTAATGCCATTACAAAATAACTCGAAAGCAAGAGAAAAGAAGTTCATCTCAAGTAGGGAAATACTCAAGGTGTATTGCTCAACTAGATTTAAATAATCCTGGAACGAAAAAAAACAAAAAACATTCTGAATTCATAAAAAAAAACAAAAAAAAAAACAGGAAAACTTAGTTTAATGAAAAAAATGACAATAAGCAGCATATGACCAGGCGAGACCACCAATGCTGGCCAAGAGGTCATGCACGTAGGCAACCAGCAGGCATTTTTTTTCCCTTTTAGTAAGTCACCCTTTAAATAACATTACTCATTTTAAAATATTTGATTCAAAACTGACCAAAGAGGAAAGTTACAGTTCAAAGCTGCACAATACCTTGGAGTATTTGGCTGAGCGTCGATTTAAACATTATGCAGTAAAAAATAAAATAAGATGGAGAAATGGTTTTGTATTTCTACAGAAAGCTGCATCGTTTGCAGAACTGTTTAATTTTGGGGGGTCCTGTTGCACAATGTGGACATGGATACTTTAATCTGCTCTACTAGGCCAGTTTTACTTTAAGAAATGTGAAAATAAAATCATTATCTCAACTCAAGAGAATCAGCACATTAAATAAAACGTAGGAATTATTTTACCTTGAAGAAAACAGAAAATTTAGATGCCAGAGTTCCATTTTTACGCTTGCCAGGCCACTAGATGCTAACAAAGTTGCTGATCTAGACTACAGCCACTGCTTAGCTAAATAAACGTTTGGCACTTCTTTAAAAAAATAAAAAATTACTCCAATGGTTTGTTTGAACTCAAAGTTGGCAGGTAGACTTGGCCTCAAACATACACTCAGGTCTCAAAACAAGCGGTGGTAAATGTGTCTTCTGACACACTAAGAGAAAAACAGGATGAAATTTTGGCCACATCGTTTCTCACCAGCCTAAATAAGTTCAATAGCCAGTCAGGATTTGAGAATGTGATCAATAATAAAATCTTTCCAGAACTCCCACCCATGTTTTTGCTTCTACTAACACATTCAAAGCATTGCTAAAAACATTTGTCAAAATTCAACCCCACATCCCACCCAAAAAAAGTTTTAAAAAATCCAACCCCATGACCAATTAGTTGATAGCTAAGGTACAACAGTGACTTGATTGTTTGCAGTAATGTTGTTTTATTGGCTGGCCAGCTCCTCAGTGCTCTCCTGTATCCATATGGACACTGCTTTATCCCACATACTGCACAATATTTCTCACATGGACAAAAACATTTTCAGAGGTTAAAAAAGAAAAAAAAAGCTGAAATGACAAATATTCAGAGTCTTAGAGGACTGCATGCTGTGATGCAATGTAGGAGAAATCCGTCGTGAGCACGCTCACATGCGCTTCAACATACAAACATACACTCACACTGATTCATGCCCAGTGAAGCTCTGCAAATTAAAAAGAAAGAAAAATTGCTTGAAAATTTAACTAGCAATGGTTAGGTCTGGTTTTTAATTTAAGTCTGGAGTCTACAGCTGTAAACAGTCAGGAAGCCTTGCGAAGGCTGGCGGCAACAGAGGTGGTGGGGGAGTGTGGAGGGGAGGTGGGGGTTGTTTTTATTTCCTCTCAAAGCAGGAAAGCGGATAACCAGGACACTGGCGGGACAGGTGGGGAGGGGCCAGCGGGTTGAAGTACACGTCAACACCGCCGAGAGGATCCGGACGAGCCCCCGCGTCAGTCACTTTCATCTGGATTCTGAGGGTTTATGATTTTGACGTGTGTGAAGGGGAAGAGGCCTTTGCGTCCGTTCACCTCTCCCTCCCACTGACCGCTGATGTTCATTCGTGTGACCGTGACAATGTCGCCGACCTGAGGAGAGAAGGACAAAAAGCTTCAGTCTTCCCACGTTTCCATACATTAAACACATGAACACATACAGTCTGGGGCTTCATTAGTTCGACCTGAAGTTATGCAACGATCCACCTGTGGTGTTACGCAACTTGTGGGAAGATTTACTTTCGTGTCAGATCTCCACTTGCACTCTACACAGCGGATAGCAGGAGAACGGACACAGTCCAAAAAGTGACCCTGATCTGACCAGGTCGAATCTCCTTCAGATTAGGATTAGAGTAAAAGTCTATTCCAACGAAACCAAGATTAAACCTTCAATTTTAAACTAGATTACTCACAGAATTAGCTTAAAAAAAAGGAAAAAAAAGATGTACAGACTAGGATTTTATCTGAAGCAACCTTCAGAGTGAAGGGTACGGCAAGGATTATCCATCCATCCATCTTGGATGCTTCAAAGTAAGCTAAGAATAAAATCTCAGATTTTTTCATACCAGTTACTATTCTAACAGATTTTTTTCTTGCTTTCTTTTCCATTAAAAATAAAAAAAAGTTGATTTTATTTCAAATCATTCCTTCTGTGAGTTGTACAACCAGTATTGTGGCCTGAATACAAGATTTTTTGTTTAATTACTAGGTTGTTGTCACAATATTAGCAGAATAAAGATAATTTTACCAGAAGAATCTCTTAAACTTGCAAAAAAAAGTCATTTTAATAAGCTTAATTACTTTTTTTTGCCATTTTTTGTGTTGGAATCCTTGCTAATTACTACTTCACTCTCTAAATATTACAACTTTACTATGGTGATATTAAGACTTTATTCTAGAATTACTATGAATGTATTCTTGTAAAATCCTGAAGTTATTTTTTTAAAAACATTACAATAAATGTTATCCTAGAGTTGACCTAAAGTCCAAATAAATAGAAGCTGTGAAAAAACATTGACAAACAAGATGGAGTCTCTGGGCATGCTGACATTACTCTGAACTTTCATTGGTGAATAAAAAAAATAAATAATCCTGATTTTCGAAAAATTAAATCTTCAAAAACAAATATATTTTATAAATAGCCTGACAAAACAGACTCAACCTGTCCACCTTACACTCAAAATTTCAAAGGGGCAACAGAGAACCAATTGTAGCCCTGGAGGAGATTTACACAACACACCAACCCCACAGTAAAATATGGCAGCAGAATCATGCAGTTGGGATGGTTTTCATCAGCAGGCATGAAAAAAAAAAGAAAAGATTAAAATTTTGTGAAATGTAGTAAATGTTATAAACTACAACCAGAACTACAATGGAGCGGTTTGGACTCAGTTCCTGCTGCAAAACTTGATTCTATAAAGAATGGACTTTTTCAAAGAGGGTGATGATCATTTTCCAACTCAATAGTTAATCACAAAATGTAAGTATTTAATCTGAGAATCCATCCATCTTCTGTAAACCCTTCTCCCGAGTAGGGTAAGGAGGGGTGTTTCTTTCTCCACCGAATGTTTCGGGCGAGAGGTGGGGTACACCTTGGACAGGTCGCACACACTCACACCTAGGGAGAATTTAGAGAGACCAATTAACCTAACAGTCATGTTTTTGGACAGTGGGAGGAAGCCGGAGTACCCGGAGAGAACCCACGCATGCACATGCAAACTCCATGCAGAAACCCAGGACCTTCTTCCTGCAAGGCAACAGTGCTACCAACTGCGCCACTGTTGGTAGCACTGTTGGTAGACTTATAAACTGCTCTATAAATCTGAGCAGTTTATAGAATTTCAAACCTTGTGCACTGAAGATGAATTAATTTGACTTAACTAACTACATTATAACAACAATAAAATTAAAAAAATTAAAGAGACCATTGAATTTGACTTGCTATAAAATGACTCATTGCTTATGCTTCCCAACTTTCAAAAGCCCCAATGTAGCCATGACACAGACCTAAAGGTTTTTCTGGAATCTGTGATGTGTTCAGAACCAGACGCTTAAAGCAGACAAGGAGCAGCGACACGACAGCCTGGGAGCGAAGCAAATCACCAGCCTGCATATCAAAAACCCTAATGATTCTCCAGCCTTTTTTTTGTCAGTTTTCTATCATTTCAGCTTCCTCCTCCACTTCAAACTAATGTACAATCATTTCAGCTAAAATACAAACTTAATATAAACTTCACCAGTTTATATTAAACTGGTGAAGTTTAATATAAACTTCACCAATAAATGTTAGCTAGTAGTACCTAGTAGTTTAATATAAACTACTAGTTTGTAGTTTATATTAAACTATTAAGCTTGCATTGTAGCTAATTACCATTGGTAGTGAATTGAAACTTTAAAAAACACTAAATAAGAGTTAAGGTTTGGTTGATCAACAATTGAAATGACTCTTGGTACATTGAACAAAACTTCCCAGAAGGCCAATACCTAAAGATTAGAACCAGCACTATGAGAAAAGAAAAACAAACCTGGAAACAGTTTCCCTAATGCTTTCTTTGCCAGTTGGAGAGAAACAAAGGCATCCCAAAGGGGCGGTGACTGTCCAGGCACTGCAATGCAGTACAATACAAATGTCTTCAGAGGCTGCTTGCTCCCTAATAGTTTCACTTGATCTGAACCGTTCCAGCAGTTATTTGTCTGGAATACTACTTTAGTGTCACATAATGTCAGAAGCATTACTGGAAAGTTTGAGAAGACAAAAAAAAAAAAAAATCTACAGTGACGGATTTTTGCCATATCCAAGCAGATATGGCTGCTTGGATTATGCACATGAAGCGTGTTGGACCATAATGCACACTACATCAGAAGAGTTTCCAAGCGCGCCGTTGACTGAACGCATCTCAAGAAAAGAGAAACAAAGTGTGTGTTTTGTTCCTTGGCAAACAAACTCTGAATTCTTTTAACCAGAAAGCAGGTAAATCAGAGAAGGGCCAGGTGTGTAGTGCAGTTATATATAGATTACAGAACTCCCTTCGTTACTGCCAATAGTGAAACCAGCCATTATTAATGTGGAGTTTACACACATTAAACTAATGACAACTAGAGAAAGGGAAGTAAAAGAGTTACAGGAACTTTGAGCTAATGACATACTTTAGCCAACCTATAGCACTGGTAAATCTGATTAGATGCCCATAAAGACACATTCCATCAACAGCAGTGTCTTGATTTCCCAAAAGAAAAACAGAAACCAACCATACAAAAGCAATTTCTGCAATAATTTATCTCAAGTTCTACTTTCTAACAGAACCTGAGGTCCCTGAACTACCAGAGGCAAAATTTCAAGAACAAGGTTCAAGATTTTTACAGCAAGACTTTACTAAAAATATTTTAAAATAAGTGGTATTCCTAAAAGCATACATAAAAGCGATGTAAGGGTGAGGCAGTCACCTCTATCTGAGTATTTCAAGGTTTTAAAAGACTACAGTCTAAAAATTGCTTTGGCATGATTTTCAATCATAACATTCTTAATGTCTAAGTCCACTTAAGGAGACAACAAAGTTTTCTCTTGCTGAAAAACAAACAAATTTGCCGTTTAGAAATACAGTATGAAAAAAACCCAGCTACAGTGACAGTTTGGAAACAAATCAAGCCCCACTCATCTGTATTTAAGAGTTAGTGAGTCAATCAAGATCATTTTCAACCAACCAGAAACGCTGAAAGATACAATCTTCAATGCTGCTGCACAAATTATGCAAAAATCCCAAAAGTTTACAGTTTTCATCGGAGCTAAAGATTGATAAGTTCCAAGTACACTGGCTGATTCATGCATATTACATATTTCTACAAAAGGTAAGAAAATTATTAATAACTGCATAGAAGCCTACAGCAGCAGAGTGGTTACCAAAGCGGAAAACCTGACTAACAAAGAACAGAATAATAAACCACTATAGCATTTGCTGTAAAAGCTCTTGAACACTACAGCACGATTTAATGGTAATATTTTTTTTAGTTAACAAAATATGGAGCATACTAAGTATAACACGCTGTACTATTTAAAAGTCCAAATATATTTGAATACAGCAATTATGTAAATCAAATTTATACATAGTTGCTTCAACAATGGTGCATTCATTTACTTCCTGTACTGAACTAAGCCAAGTTTGATCATTTTTGTTGATGTAACGGGACTGGGTCGCAGTTGCAGATTGAACAAATTATAGGACATTTATCTGAACCTTCATATGCCTTAAGATTTTAAAGGAACACACACAGCAAACTACTAAAGTACTGTCTTCTTTTTATGGAGAGCAACCTAACCTTTGACATGTACCTGATAAATCTTGGTTGCTCTGTTAATGTTTTCCACAGAGCTGTGTGCAAGAGTCACAGGGACCAAGTGCATCTTTGTACACAGCTCTCAGCAAGCTACTTCATTTCCTCTTAACTGCTGACACACTCCGACGTCACTGAACGGCATCCGAGCTGGCTCGAAAATAACTCCCATTCTCATCTCTCGCCTGGGGAAATCACCACAGCAAGACAGAGAGCTGCTGTAGCTCTCCAGCACACACCGCGCGTCGCAAGTTTCAACACGCTGTCATTAAAAAGAGCAACCCAAGAAGACTCAGCTAAGAAATACAACAATGCTGCTGTCAGACTTGGGCCTTTCTTTAGCATCAGATACAAAGAAAACACACATGGATTGCTTTGGACTCGACATTTAACGAAAAGAAACTAAAACATAAACTGACCCACCTGACCTCAATTTAACATATTTAACTGGAGGCAAGATTTCAGAATTTTTACGCAACCTAGCAGTCACAGTTAACAGCAAACAGAACTGTAGAACATAGGCTGAGTTAAGATTACAGAGGAAAACATACATGCAAACTCTTACTATTTAAAAAAAAAAACTGAGATAAACATGCAGCAGCTAGGCAGTAACTATTTAGTCATATCTTATGGTGTGACCACACATTTAAAATGTGATGGCAACCAACACCAGAGAACTGCAAAAATGACTCGAAATGCAATGGGACAGTTTTACACCTTCAGCCCACAGAACTGCGCCTGTCAGTGTTGCTGTTCATCCCTCTTCTCTATCTGACATTTACTCGTAATGAAAAAATATGCAGAGGATTGTTATTGGTAGGGTTTTGGTTTGAGCAAAATAATTTTGGGTGAGAAAAACTGAAATGTGCTAATTTTAGAAAAAAAAACTTGAACAACATCAGTGGCAAATTTGACCATAAGAAGGAGAAGAAAAAAAAAGTAAGTCGTAAAAACAGTTTAAGTTTCCAAAATAAAATCCTGGAGAATAATTCATATAAGGTATCAGAAAGCCTTGTATCAGGCTTTCTGATACAAGGAAAAAGCTTTGGAAGGCTTTTAATGTAGAAATAAGAGTTGTCCCAAGCCTTTAAAACAGATATTACTATACCTCTAGAGCAAGAGCCGTTTTGTCGTAGGCACAAGGCACTCGTTTCTGGATGGCCTTCGCGATGACTGGACCGTTCTGCATGGAGGGCAAGGGTGTGATGACTGCGCCTGGCGTGCACGGCGGCAGCGGCGAAGACGTTTGGGGTTGAGCGTAGGCGTGGGCAGGCTCTGGGATCCCATAGCTGTTGGAGTTACGAGATCCATGGGTAGGCTGGCCGGGATGGGGAGGCGGTCGCACCAATTTCTCCACATACGGGACGGGGATCATCCCAACGCGGCCCTCTCGGTTTTTGGCGCTCCACCACTGTTCCTCCGGCTTCTCGAGGATGATGAGAACTTCCCCCTTTTTGAACGGGAGGTCTTCTGCGTCGCTTCCTGTGAAGTCATATAATGTCCGCACGTACTCCTGGTTCTCCTCAGGACCAACCATGGTCTGGATGGCGCCAGTGATCGTGCTTGGGTACCTTGGCAACACAACACAGTCAAAAGGGATCTCAATTAGTCACTAGGACATCTTTGTGCATTTAGGACTGATAAATTGTTTAAAAAGAGAAGTACATATTCCTTTAAAGGAATTTTGGCATTATAGTACAGCAACACCTTCCCTATGTGCTGCTGACCACTGCCTGTCAGCTGGCAGAAAGATGTACGATACACTTTTATTCCCCCAACTTACAAAATCAACTAGGGTGTTTTGAAAGGTATCCAAACAAGGCTTTTCTGACTTTATTCAGAATAAGTCAACACAGTACTGCCCCTCCTGAACATGTTGCTGTGTACTGTCTGTCAGCTGGCTGAAAGAAGCCTGCTACACACCTTCCTCACTTACAAAAGAATGCATTCACAATTATTTAACTAGTTTATACCTGTAAATTTGACCATATTCAATATCAGCCACAATGGACCTTGGCTTAAGATTACTCCACATAATGTGATTTTTTTTAGTGTATTTCTAATTGAAAACTTAGAAGAAGAAAAAAAAGCCCCATAACACAGTGCTGCTTCTCCCCCACCTGTTGTTGTGCACTGCCAGTTGTTTAAAAACATAGGCATGGTGTGAAAACTAAAGGCGTGCAACACCCATCAATCTTAAGGCAGTTTTACATTTGGTAGTTGCTGCTTTTCTCCCTTGGATATAAATGTAGTAGACACATTTTTGTGTAAATATTTTGACTTAATGCCACCATACTTACCCAGGTCTAGTTGAATGGAGCTGGATTTGAAGTTACACAAACAAGAATTTCACCAGCTTAAAATAAAAATTTGTTTTAATGTGAAGTCCAAAAAAAATTTAAATCAGTCTCCTAGGAAATGTTTACTTCTATCAAAGGTGTCTTTGTAAAGCAGAAAGCTTAAGTCAAACAGTAATCTGAATGAGTCCAATGCAAATTAAGCAAACTCTGCTTTATGACACAGCTCCCTGAAAGTAGGCTGGTTGTTATAAAGTAACTGTCTGGTTAATAGTTAGTAAAGGGGGTATTGCGTGACTTCCTTACCTGGGGGCAGGCTCTATTAGCGTAGTCGTATCCAGATAGTGGATTTTGTAGAACTCCAGGAGAGCCGGGAGGTTCTCAAACTCCTGATCGCCTATCTTAAACTTCTTGCTGGGCAATGAGTTAATAATATAGTGAGACACTTTGGAGTTTTCAGACACCGACAGGACGTAGTCGCCGGGACAGGTAGACGAGTCTCGAACCAAAAACATGCCATGCCTCTGTCCTTGTAACCTGTTCTGTGCCTCCTGTCGGGAAACGGGTCCAAAATACCAGGCGGACCGATCACACGAGTCAAACCGAGCCGATGACATGTCTGTTCCCCCCAAAAAATAAGTTAGTAGATATGTATAAATGAAGAAATTTACTGATAATAAGATTTCAGCGTTGATCCAAAGTGAATGATTCAGTAGGTGCAGGGCAGGGCATTCGTCGCCCCTGTGCGCTTTATGAGTAATTTCTGCAGAACCACTGAAAGTTTCGTCGACCTGATTAAAACAAAATTAACAATAAGGATTAAAAAACAGCCTGGGGTTCTTTAGGGACAGGTTAAGACTGGCTTGATCCAACTTTGGACCATATTGGCTCAGCTTTTGAGTGGCTGAGAATCGAGAAAATGATTAACTTACGAAAGGAAAAATGCCGAGGAAGGCCGAAGCAAGAAATGATCAATTAAGCTTCCTCCTTTTCGTTCCGCCTTCCGAAAAAAAACAACAAAAAAAACACAAGGTTTCAAATAATTATCTCCTCCGGTCAGTGTCAGTTAATATAAAAGCGGAAAAGGTGGTCTCAGTTTTCTAACTGAGAAATCATCATAGCTGTGAATAAAAAGGCTAATGTTAGCCGCAGGTGGGGAAACACAGATAGTTACTTTATATCCTCTCGACTTAACGGTAAGGCACGGAAACGGGTCTGTGAGTTCCCTCTCTCGGGTTCGAGCAGACTTCAGAGGCAGCGCAAGAAAAAAATGGCGGCCCGCAACACGTCTTCACACAAAAAGTGACTTCAGAGCAGCCGTCCGTCCGCTGCTGGTGCATCTCAGGAGCTGCACTCCCTTACCGCAAGCGAAGTATCCCGACCAGACGAGTATTTGTCCTGAACTTGCAGTTGTTTTTTTTATTTTACCCTCCGCTCGCTCGAGAAACCAGAAGTACGAGTGTAAGAGAAAAAAATGGCGACGGGAGGGCTGGTCCCGCTTTCTATCTGCACGTCACTCGATGACTGAAGGGTGAGGTGGGCGGAGGAAATGAAGACTGGCTGAGTAAATGGGGGGTGGGCAGCTGGGTGACTGAGCACGGGTGGGGGTGGGGATACGTTCACGGATACGACTTCATGTTACTCTAATTTCCAAGATGCTGCATTGAAAAATGAAATAGCCCGAAAACTGTAACAATCACAAGTAGTTATATCACTCACCAATGCACAACAAGAGTGCAAATTCCAGGCTAGCCTCTAAAAGCAGCTTCTTTTGTATTTATGTGTTTTATTTTAAATGCTATCAACTAAAATTGTAAGCTGACAACAGCAAGATAAAAACCATTACAAGAACAATAACATAAAATGCTGATAATTAATTAAAAAGTTGAAATAAAACACAGTTCATGTTTTGTGTCCAAAAAAAAACAAACACTTTTTCAGACACTTATTTTACATTTCTAGTGGATCAAATACACTGAAGTAAACAAAGGTGCAATCAGGGTCAAATTAAACACAGCATCTGCATGAAACAAAGCTGCACACATTAGTTGAAAAAAAATAAATAAGGAAAGGCATGGTCAGCTGAAATAAAAATATTTCTTTTCAATTTATAAATCATAAATAAACTGAGAAGTGCTATGTGATGATGCTTTTGTTTGAATGCAATCCAGCTGCAAGGTAAACCTGGGCTCCAATCTCAATTATTTTTTGTCACCCTTTAACAAGTTAAGTTTGGCTTTTACCTCCTTCCAGCTTCCCCCCAAGCCTGGCCATTTCCTTCCTGCAGTTCCGCTTGATTTTCTTCTCCCTTCAGTGCTCCGTCTGGCATTTTTCAGGATGCATTTTTAACCAATCAGAAAACATAAGAAGAAGTCATGAATGGTGACAGTTGTAGTGAACAATGCTATTAAGTCCATTTTGGCCACTTTTCCAGGTATTGAGCAAAGTCGGAGCAAAAGGAACATCTGGGAATGGTTGTCTACAGTGTACACAATTTTTAGATAGTGTTTAAATACATTATGTAATGCACTGTCTGGTGCATTAGCAATTGGGTAAAATTAGATCCAATCGTTTACAACTTCAATGGCTTGTCCACGTTTTCAGCAAGCAATCATTTCTCATTAGCAGAGGGTGCAGACCCTCTGTATGAAGCCAACAAGGGGTTGTGTTTTACCAAGCTAGCTTCCCCCAACCCTAACCAACTTCCATGTGCTTGCTGAGAAAAAGTTCCCCCACACTATAATGCTGCCACCATTGTGTGTCACCATAACCACGTGCTTTCAAGATGGTGTGCTGTGTAAATTTTTCACTATGTATATCGTTTTGCATCTAGGTCAGAAAGTTACATTTTGCTTCATGGTCTGTTGAAAATTGCAAATGGGACTTCTCATGGCTTTTCTTTAACACAAATATATTTTTTTGCTACTTCCAGTCATTCTATGTTTGAATCCCAATCTGGGCTTTTTCCACATGGAATTTGCATGTTCTCACTGCATGCGTGAAGATACTCTGCTTCCTTCCTCAGTTCAAATAGGTAACTGTTAAGTTAATTAGTTATCTAAAATTGTCCTTAGATGTGAGTTGCGTGTGTGCATGTTTCTATTTCCTGTTTGTTGCACTGTTATGGACTGGTGACATGTCCAGTTCTCATAAAGCAAAACATAATCTTGTGGCACTCTGCTAGAGAAAAGAAACAGATCCAGAGACATTTGGATAAACTTTAATTATTAAATTGAGACTCAAGGGTAACAAAAAAGGCAAAAACTTTGCACAATAAAACAAAACAATAGATGTTCAGAAAATAGCAGGATTGGACAAACTAAGACACATGAGAGAAGCAGGAAGTAAAAGTGATGAGGAAGGAGATTACTGAGTGAGGACAATTATACTGATCATAAATGAAAGACTAATGTGACGAAGTGTGAGTGTGGGGAACTACTGACAACTTATGTGGCAAGATTGCAAGACAAAATAAATCAAACTACATAATGAATCAAAAGAAAACTAATCAAAAATAGATTAAAATTACAGAAACAAATACAAGATTATTAAAAACTAATTCCTCCTATTTTATGCAGCCATCTCTGAATTAAACCATGATTATGTTTTACTATAATCCACACTGCCACATTTAGCAAACATGCCACGAATTGCAACCATAACATGACTGAGGAGAGCATATGTCCATAATAGATGCTGCTGATTGTAGTGGAGATTCTTTTGTAATAAATCGTGACATTAGCTGACCTCACTTAAAGTGTACAGTAGGTTTTTGCAGTAAACTCCTTCATGTCACAAGTAAAACATTATACATAATTCCCTATTTTCATTTCCTGTTGCTCTCCAACTTCCTGTTCCATTTAATCTCATAATGTGAATTCTTTGGCACAGAACTATGACACATTGATTTGGAGCTCCTTCTCTACCGCAGTGTGCTGAAAGGGAGAGAGTCTATTTAAATTCACAGGGCAGTACCTTGGGGAAAAAGCCTTGGTAAAATGCAACATGGATAAAATGATGCATCAGACAAAATTGGTTGAGTATGACAAGATATTTAGTGCGCACCGAAGCTACTGCTGCCCAGTGATAAAGACTAAGCAGTAACCCTGTGCTTGTGGTTTTAGTGGCCATGTCTTATGAGACTAGAGGTGGCACAAAGCAGCTCCCACCCCTGGAACACTGTCTGAATGTTAATAGTTTTGTACCCACTGTGTCTTAACTGCTGATGTCTGCCAATTCCCACATTCTAACAATGAAGTGTCAAGGAAACAAATTTGGGTTAAAAAGCTTCATCGTCTTTAGAAATTTGCTTATGGATAAATAAAGTTACTATATTTTTTTGCTCGTTTAAATATATTTGGTTCCAATCTATTTATTTGAGGTAACTTATTACAAAGCTGTGACAAATACTAGTAACAAGGAAAGATTTAAAGATCAAATTAAACATTTTTGAGGAATGTATGTGTATTACTCTACTGAGGCAGTGGTCACTGAAGATTCTTTCAGAAAACAACACCATCTAGTGGAGGACTATCTGATAAGAGATTAATCTGTTACTAAAACTCAGATTTTATTTCCTTACACTCACAGGCTTTAATTTTCCCTTTAGGAGACAATGAAGGCTGTCTCTATTCTATGCTTGGCAATACTATTGGGTTTATTCATGAAACATAAATTGTTAATGTGTAGCTGTGCTATGAAAAGTTATTAACACCAACAGTCACGTAAGTTAAAAAAGCCACATAAAAGTCCCTCAGCTAAATCAAAAAAATATACAAACATTCGTCCCAGTAAATAAATAAATACATATATTTACATATGTACTCTCCATATATGTACAATGAAATCAAAATAAGTTAATAAATTATGATAAATCTTTCCAGTCAGTGTCATCAGCCATAAAGCTACATTACTTTGGAAATGTAGCTTGGAAAAGGATTAATACTTCTTAAACTGTTTTTATCATGTTTACATCCAAAACTTAAAAGTATTTTACGTGATAGATGAAACTCAAAGTAGTGCATAATTGCGAAATAGAAGAAAATATGTTTAAAAAAAAAAAACATGTGGCACAGATTTGTGTTAAGCATGGCTCTGCATGTGTGGGTACCTACCTGGCGATTAAAGTTCTGCTTATTTGGAAAACATTAAACTCAGGGGTCATTAAGCAGAAATTTCCAGTTGAATTTATTTAGGTATGTACTTTAACTCATTCTAACACATTCAAAGTTAGGATATTGTTTTATAGCCTAGCACCACTATGCACTTCTTTACAACCTTAACTCTGGCTTGTTCGGTATGTTCCTATGTTCCTGCTATCTGCAGGTGACGCCATTAGCCTGGCAGGATGATTTCAACTGTGCTAACAATTACACCTTCTCATTAAAAACACCTAAGATGACTGCATCACTTACAAGCTGAAAAACGAGTGAGGTGTCTAGAACTTTATGGCAGCACTGAGGAGAGAGTGAAGGATGTATTGTAGAATGTGTACAGAAAGATACCGCTGATGTGAGCTGATAATGAGGTATCACTCTAAGATAATTAATAGTCACATTTATTGTATACGATGTTGTAGGGAAAGTTCTCGATGTATTCTTAGAGGAGTGCAACCATCGTTCTGTTGCTGAGCAGAGGAAAATTCTTAAGAGATGCAATCTGCGTCATTTTAATAAATAGCGAAAGGACTTGAGAAATACGTCAGGTCACACTTTCAGTCTTGTACTCAGCTCTCTGGGTCGGTGCGGCTTATCAGAAACAATCCCAAACCCGGAGACTTTCTAACAAATGATCACAAGCATTAAACCACAGGATTAGACTTGAGTCATTTGATAATGAGCAGATGTTTTTAGACTTCTAAGGAAGAAGTGAGCCTGATTCAACTCGGAAACTGTTTGTCATGCAAGCAGTTTTAAACACTCCCTATGTTATTGTATAATTCTTTTATGGATTTTATTACTTTCATCCTTCTATCGACTTGTCAGTAAGATTTTAAACGTCTGATCAAGGCTTCGCGACAAAGCTTAATCATACAAGTTCCTAAACTTTAGATGATCTGTTCTAATTTCCAAAAATGTTTTATCAAACTTGGATTTCTTCTGGATTCTACAAATCATGAGCCATACATAAACTAAGATTTAAAAAATTTAAATAGCATATGCCTTTTTTCTTTTTTTATATTGTTTCTTATTTTAGCTTGCAGCCCCATGTTTTAGTTGTCGCTTGCTGTGTTGCTAATTTTGCAGTTTTTGTAACTCGATATCAACTATTTTCAGTTGACACAAATAAACTTGATTGATTGATAGATATATTGATGTAAACATTCCTACAGCAGACCTGTATTTAGAGATGGGGTTTCTTCTTTCTTAATATTACCCTACTGTTACAAGACACATGGTTTGCTTAAGAAGCATAATTCCATTTAAAGTCCGCATGACCTTCAGCACTACACCGTTGACGTCAGTGTGTGTAAGGGTCCAATGATTAGGTGTCAGGTTGGAGAATAGGATTGGGTCACAGACTTATTTACCTGCTTATCCGTTGACATGTTATAGCTTGAAAAACACTAGCATATTACTGGTGACTGTGCTCCATTTATAGAAGGTCCTACTATACAAACTGTTGGTTCACTGTGGTGGTTTACTGTGAAGAGCAAACGTCAATAAGGATACCAAGAGATAGGTTTTCAAAGTTATATTAAAATAATATTTCAATTTAATAGACTATTTATTATGGCTTAGTATTTGTTTTTAATGAGTCTTTAATAAAGATGTGTTAGTGACCAAAGTTTTTGACCATGAAAACACCCAGATTTTGGCCTTTCTAGCCAGTCAGCGGAAACCCCGTTGAAGGTGGTAATTGTGAATTGATTTGAGCCTCTTCTGTCTGTTTGCAGCATTGGAACTGAGGTTCTGCTTCAGGCCAGGGAGAACTACATCAGGGCGAGAGGGTCTGGGGAAAGATAAGTAGATTTGACTTAAAGGATACATTTTGTTGGACAAAAAAATACTCTTTATTTCTGCTTGAAATCGTATTTTTTGAAATCATCTTTGTTTTCAGTCTGAAAACCTGAAAACAAAGACATAACTGTGTTTTTTATAGCTACAAATTTAGCTATTTTAGAAATAAATGAATAAGACATTGTATTTTGCTATTTGGGCATCACCCCAGACCTAAACTTCACAAAACCATTGGAAGACAAATCAGTACATACACTATTGCTGGAACTGGGTGAGAAGCAAGTTTGGGAAATATCTTCTCTTCACCAAGTTTGCTGCAACATGCAAAAAAGATCAAATCAGCAGAAAGATTAAAGTATATTCAAATCTGATTCTATGGTACAAATAAAGCACATGTTTATGTCTCCTTACAATGGTTCATCACCAAGGTAGGTTTTGCTCAAAATTTGGTGTTCCCGGGTGACTTTCTTGCTCAGAATTATATCACTAAGCAGCGCCTTCAGACGTGCAATCTATGCAGCAGACACAGATAGATTCAAGTCAGTTTTTTCTAAATAAATATTGCATAGGTCCTAAAAGGGTATTGTCAAGTACGTATTTGCAAAATTTTCAGGCACATAAAGGGATGCTTTACAGCATCTAATAATGTGTACTTACTTCCTGAGTCTGTAAACTGTTTACATTGAACAGCTGTTGGATGACGGCCTCACACTCCTGCATTGTAGAAGGGTGTGGCCGATTGGATGGACTCCTGTCGATTCTTACAGGCTCTAAAATGGTCTTTCGCAGCCCTGTTAATTCTCCACCATGGTTTAGTTGTACAGATCGCGGACTTTCGCTAACCTCCCTAAGAAGAGTAAAATATTGTAAATTAAAACCAACATGAAAAATGACAGCTTTGGTTGTGTAAGTTAAATACCAAAATCCACAGATTTACTTTTTTTTTTAAAACTATGGCATACATATTAGTTTATAATAACTCATATAGAGTAGAGTAAGATATCCAGAGCTCTCTGTGTAATTATGCAACTCCAGGCTTAGTCTAATGGAGGACATATTTTCCACTTTTTGTCGCAGCCACATGTGAATAATGTGCAATTTTTGATGAAGATACACCTGGCCAAGTGATTGTGTTTTGCTATGTTTTTCTCCTACAAATTCATTGACGGAATTGTTGCTGCCACTCCAGTTGTGTTCTCACCTTGTTTTTGTTTCAAATAAAAAAAGTAGTCCTGACTCAGAGATTCTGTGTTTAGCACGGTCTCTTTTCTGGACAGAGCCACTCACAAAGTTATGCTGTCATTTTGGAGTTTTACTTCCGTAGAGATACAGGTGACATGGGGGATTCTGTTTAGCTGTATATTGAAATAAATATGAATATGAAATAAAGTGGAGCCTAATCGATTGGTTATATGTAATTGGATACAAACTGTCTGTATGTCTTGTTGGCATTAAAAACATTAACTTTTCTTTTTATGTGTTCAGGAAGTAAATAATTATTGAGATTTTCCTGATAGGTTCTATGTGCAAATCAATTACGTCCCAGAGTCAAATAAGCAATTATGTGTGACTGTAGGAGTCATTGTATTGCACTGATGTCAAAAACAGCCAAGGAAACATGACCATATTGTCAAAACAAAATAGCACTGAACACTGTTTTCACATAGTATATTTGCATCTTGCTCTGGTCACTGCTATTAATATGCAAATAATTCCCGGGTAAAAACAAAAAAGTGAGCTCCGTTAGTTAAAAATTTAGAAGCGACGTATGACTGCTAAAAACTAATTTTTCTTTGGGTGTAATAAGACAATCAGCAGCCCTGCCTCTTTTGCATATCCTTGTTTAAACTGACCACATATGCAGTTTGGACCTTATTTTTAATACAGGATACAGTTTAAGTACAAATACATGATGGTTGGACAGAACTTCACCTTATAGCTTGGTCTTGAAACAGTGTGTCTTCAAGCAGCTCCTCCGCGTAGAGTCCGGAGTGGGCCCCTGGACAGGGAGATCTTGCATTTCGGTTGAACATTACTCCTACAAAAACAATGACTAAGCTTAAGCAATCTTTCTAAAGGCTATCTGATTTACGGACATTTACCTAAAGAAATTAAAAAATAACTGCAAAGACAAATGAGTAAAGATCAAGGATGTCTGGCTTCTTTGCTAATCCTGTGTGGTTTTAGTGATTCAAGAATCTAAAGTGACTCTAAAGGTACTCATACACCGAAGCTTTTAATATTCTGTCATGTTACAACCAAAATCATCAGTGTTGTTTATTGAAATTTTACACGGTAGACCTACACAAATTAATGTACAATTGTGAAGTGGGAAGAAAATCATACATGGTTTTCGAAGGATTTTAGAAATATATGTCTAAACAGCTTGGCGTGTATTTTTTTTCCAGACCCCTTTACTCTGATACCTCTAAAAAAAATGTTCATCCACCAGACTTCAAAAATGTGCATGGAAAAACTGCATAGCTACCAAGAGATGCCTGTCCCCTTAAATTGACAGGTTGGGCAGGTTGATCATTACTAGGAGAAGCAGCCAAGAGGTCTAAAGGAACTCTGATGAGGATTCAAGGTCTACAGCTCAGAGGAATCTGTTTATGGGACGATATCGTAATAAACTCTCCAATTTAATTCTTTATAGAATAGTAATGAAAATAAAGCATAAATCTCATTTACAGTTTGCCACAAGCCATGTGGTGAACACAACAAAGATGTTGAGAACACGTCTTGATTCAACCTAAAATTAATCAATTTTAGGTTGATTCATTCATCAGCCTAAAAGCACAATTCCAAAAGCATCATAGGGGTAGTTTTCTTAAGCATGCACAGGTAAATTGGATAAAGCCAAGTACATTGCAATACTGAAAGAAAGCCTGATTGTTGCTGCAAAGACTTGAGGCTGAAGCAGAAGTAAAATAGCAGGACAACAAGACTGAGCATAAGCCAGAGCTAGACTGCTATTGTTTTAGTCACATGTTACAATGGCCCAATCAAAGTCCAGCTCTAAATCTATTTAAAAAGACAAGCTAACTCCATCCAGTCTGACTAAAAATAGCTTTCAGTTTCAAGAGGCATTAGATTGGTAAAGATGTACCCCAAAAGACTCGGAACAGCAATTTTTAGTTAAATGTAGCTCTACAAAGTATTAACTCATACAAATGAAGGCCACACTTATCAGATAATTACTTTGTTTATTGTCCTACCTAATAAAATCTGAAGACACCGAATTTTGTGGTTGTAACATGACGATATGGGAAAAGAGTTTCAGGGAGATGAGTGAGGTTAAAGTAACTTAAAATGTAACAAAACTGCCACTGAAGGTGCAATAGAAACAATAATAAATCAGGATTGCATCTTTTACCTTTTTTGCCTGCTTTGTTTGAGTCCATAGTCAATCTATACTTCAGCTCTGCAACAGCCATAAAAGAAAGCAGTTAGGGTCAATAGTTTGATAGTTTCATAAGATCGGGGTGCAAAAATTGGGGAGCTAATCACCCAGGTGGCAAGACACTTAGACCTGATTGGTGTTCAGACACCAGATCCCTCATGGACCCCCAGCTGAGGACCAATCAAAGTTGCTATGCTACCATTGTGCCCGAGTTGAGTGTTTTTCTTGTCAGTACTTTCTCATGGGGACAGTCAGGTCTCTGGCTTGAATTCATTATACTCTGAATCATGAAATCCAACCCTCGTAGATGATAAATAATGATGTACAGCCTGTGGCTGATTTGTTTGGCATTAGGTAAATGGAGCTGGCTGATTCATTAATGAATGTCAAAACCCTGCTGATTACCCACTGAGAATGATTAAATTCTATGTAGCCATCTTTAATGAAACAGCCAAAAAATAACATTTTCAGACTAACATTTACCACGATGCACATCTCTTTTTGTTGTTGTTTTGGTCCGGGTTTTTTAAAAGTACATACATTTGCAACATTATGGACAAACCCAGGCTGCTTTGATAGCAATATTTGTTGTACAGAGAAAAGAAAATTATTCAGTGATTAGGATACATTCTAAGAAAAAAAAAAAAATGTCTGGAAAAACCACCTTTATTCTCCCTTTTGAGAAATTCCATTTCTGCGTGGAGCTTCTCGAGAGTTTCCGTTTGTTGTAGTTGCAGATATCGGATGTTCTTCTGGAGGGATATGATTCGGGGATCCACGTCGGTCAACTGGGACGTGTGTGGCGCTTTTCCTCTGACAATCAGAGAAACAGCAGGCACTGGGTATCCCGGTGGGCGACGTCTTGAAGAATTCACTTTCCTGCTGAATTCAAATCTGGTCCTGAATGTCGATTGATATATCGGTGGGAGGTCATTACCTGCCATTTTTTCCCCTTTTCTCGCAGCATTCAGTGGAACTAGTTGGCTTCTTTTCTACACAGTTTAGCTGGCAGCTCTTTTCCAGATCCTGCTGAAGTTCAGCTTAACCCACATTGTTGTATTACAGCAACCAATTAGTCAGCACAAAAGCAGTAAACGGCTTAGTGAGCCTCCCGGGTTTCTTTGGCTCTTATTTGACTTGCGTTGCACTCAAACTGCAAGAGTAAAGAGAAAAACAACGTTACCATGACGACCCGCGGCAAGCTGCAGAAATGTCTCGCCTTCTTCTTTGGGGAAAGTTTGGGGTTGTATTCCTCCCCCTTGTGGTGGCTGAAGAATATAGCAGCTTCGCACAAGCAACAAAGAGTTCATGTATTTTCTACACGATTAAAAAGTAACAATTGGATTCCTAATTGTTCTCATTTACAAGTAGGGTTGGGTGATATAATTATTTTTTTATCTCCTACAAAAAACATAACTCGTAAGGGTGCATCTAAATAAATGGGGACATTAATAAATTTAATTAATTTCAATTAAAAAGTGAAACTCAATAGGTTCACAAAACAGAGTGGTGTATTTTAAAAGCCTTTTCAAATTAGCTTGAGGGTTATGTTATACAGCGAACCAAAAATTGAGTTACTATTAAAATTTGAGTTATACACATTCACAAAAGAAAAAATTTTGAGAGAGAAGCCAGCTTATTGAAAAGTATGTTTATGTGCTGCTTAGTAAATGTACTCAACAGCTGGCCAGGGCTCCTTTTGCATGAATTACATCAGCTTGTGGTTTTGATGTTAAGACAAGGAAATAAAACAAAAAAATACAACATCCTGAAGAAATGTCCTTTCACTTTATTCATGACGAAGCTCCCCGAACAGTAAAGATTACATTAACAGCAGGGGTACAGAAGATAGTGCGTCTATTATGGATATGAAAACATTAAAACTGCTTTTGCAACAGCAAGAGAGAGAATATGGAAGATCAAGCAAAAAGCTTAATAGTCTTTGGGAATGTTTGGGTGGCCCGTCATCTCCCCAGAGTTGAATATACAATAACTTAATTCACGACATATAAAAGGCAACATAGAATTAGTCAAGGGAAAAACATAAAATGGAAACATCTTGGTATGTTAGAAAATATGTAAAAGAAACAAATGGAAATAAAATCGACATGATGGTTATAATCAAAGGGCATTGTTTTCACTAATCAGAATAAAGATTGTATGGAACAATAAAAAGTGACACATGCATCAGTTTTTTTCTGTCATCTGATTCCTTGAAGGACAGCACAGCAAGTGTGGTGACAAAACGTCTGCGGAGGAATTAATTAATATTAGGAATGTATACTTAGAGACAAAGACATCATTTAGGACACAACATGAAAGGCAACAAAGTAAACACAGAAAACGTCTGTTCAGATAAATTATCTCTCCAGTTCATCCTGCCGATTGCAACACTAAAAAGGCGTCTTAGTACAGCCTCTTGAGCCAAAATCGCACGCAAACATTATAGCTATAAAATATGGACTCAATTTCTGCCTTGAGCAGCAGAATGACATCTTGAGTAAAACAAGGTAGTGGTGGGTTTCGATGTCATTTACATCAAAGTAACATGTTCTGCTTCTCACAAGAGCAGATCTTTGCAGCAAGTTCTGCGCTTAATGTGTCCCTCTGATGTTACCGTGTTAAATATCAGGCTTACCAGCTCACACTTGCATGCACACAGCCCATAAACAAACAACTAATGTAGGATTTAAACCTTCAAAAACCAGTCAATCAAATTTAGAAGAGTAAAAAGAAAAATCTTTTGGGGAACATGTGAAACAGCCACAATTAAAATTAATCAAGCAAGCAGAAAACGACATAAAGCCTTAAAAAACCCAAACCAAACAATAATTGTTAAAATAAAGCACAAAACAAGAACTGCAACATTTTTTTCAGTGTGAATTTTTTTCTTTCCTCTTCTAGAAAACTAGCTTATACAACTTCCTTCTCAACACTCTTTAACATCAAAACATACACAATTTATGACGGTAAATGCAAAAGCAACTAAAACTACAGTAAAATGAAGAAGCAGACGTCTCTAAATGAGCACGGCTACACAAACTGCACACTTTTAGCATACTCCTCTATCTATACAGTACGTCAACAGTGCAAAAAACATTCAGCCCTTAAGATCAGCTTAAATGTTGACCTCCCCCCTTCAACATTCTGCCTGATTTTAATGCTGCTTCTTTCCTGACAGCCCTACATTCATATTTGACTCGACTCGCTGAACACCCACAAGATTGAGAGATAAAATGCAGAAAATCCCCGTGACAAAGTCTGGAAATTATTTGCAGAAAATACCAGCAATGAGTGTGAAAGCCTACGAGTGTCAGATGAACATACTGTAGGTGCAGCTCAAGAAATTTGAATGTTACTAAAATGTCATTTTAGTACATTCATTTGGATAAACTCGTATTTTCGACACGTTCGTACAATGTGATATTGTTCAAGCATTTATCTTAGTTAACAGAAATTAACTTTATTTTTTTTAACTGGATTGATGAAATAAATGAACTTTTCAATGTTGTTCTAATTTATTAAGATGCACCTGTACAGCCCAGTTTATCGCAACATGTTTTTGCTAACATGAATGTGATGACCGATGTAGATGGATCAGATTCTGCCCCGTCTGCATAGAAATCTCCAGTTGAACTGGGTATTTTGAGCGTTAACCTGGCCTGTTTTCTCTATGCTTATTTCAAGCCACAATTTTCAAGAACAGAATGAAAATACTTCCCTCACAACCTCGTAGTGTGAAAAGCAGGTTGTGGACTTATACTTTAAAGCGCATACTGAATGAGCAAATTATTATTCATTCGTGCGTTTTTTTTTTTTTAATCAAAACAGCAGAGGCAGACACTGAATCTACTTCAAAAGTCTTTCGAAAGTAATTTGGTTGTGGTTTTGTAATAGTGCTTGTACGTACTTCTGCTGATTAAATTTCACTATGCTTTATAAATGTGTACTTTCTGTCAAAAAGCATTAACGAATCAGAGAAGATACAGAACAAATATGGGAGGAAATTAGAAATATAAGCCAAAAACCATATTATGGGAATATTTAGACACAAGGAATCCTTCTCAGAAAGTGTCACCAGCTGTGCAGCTTCTACTGCATTAATCTTATCATCCCACTGCATCTAGAATGAATCCTAAAAAGCTGTTTTCTTATGCTAGATAAGCACAACATGAAGGAATGTGACTACTTGGCAAAAACTGCTCCTTCTTATAAGACCAACAGTAACTAGGTGCAAATCTTTTTCTTGGCATTTCCATCTTCAGCAGCAGAGTCCTCCCTATGTCCATTACTGGTTCAACCTCCAGAGTAGAGATGTTTCTGTCACAGTCCAACCCTGAAAACTGAAAGATCTTCCATGCGCGAAACCCTCCAGTGTCTGAGTAAACTTTGTGGTTTTCTTGCGAAAACGAAAGCATTTCTATGTGAAACCATGAAATGTGGGTGGAGATTTGGTTAGTTATGTGTCAGAGTGCAAATGGAGGGTTGTACGGCTTCACAAGTCAAACACAGAGACCCGACTGCAGAGCTGTGAGGCGGCGTTCAATGCACTCCTTGCCTGCAAGAAACAGGGTCAAAGAAAGACAGAGAATATTTAGTGCAGCGTAAACAGAAGCCTCCAGTTCTCTAAACTGAACCAGTTTTTTTCCCCAAGAACAACAAATACTACAAGTGTTGAGCAGCTGAAAGAGATTCTTACATTTGCTAACACTAAGGATGTCATCCTGTTCAGTGAGGAGCAGAGACAGGCCCTCCATTAGCAGGAGAGCTTTGTGGTAACGCAGGATCGACGCTTCCCCCTGGTGGAACATCTCATCCAGCGCAGCAGCCTGAACCTAACATCACAACGGGAACATTAATGGTCTGTTCCATTCAATTAAAAATAGTGAAAAACATTATTATTATTATTATTATTTTTTTTTACAAATAAATGACTGAGAAGTGTAGTGGGTTTTTGTTCTTGTTCCCCTAATTTATACTTGTAGAACTACTTTTGGCCAAAGGTTTTTCACCAGTTTTGCACAATTAAAAACGGACATTTACCCCTTTTTTATTTGCAAAATAACTCGAAATCTGTCCGATCCAATGGAGAGAGTTTGTAAACACAAACTTTCAAGTCTTGCCTTAGACTTTTAATCTATTTTACTCTCAACTCTAATCAGCTTTCTCATCGCTGCTGCACCGCTACATTTCTCAGTAGAAATGGTGTGTGGTTACGTTGTGTTGCAACATACAGTGTTTTACATGTCATGGTTTCATATAGGCTGCAATTGCTGGAGATTAGTTTGGCTTTCTGTCAAAGCTGTAAAATAAAGAGCCATGTGAAACGGCTTTTCTCTACTTTTCTTTTAGCCTACCATCTGCACTGTGTGGCTAAAGAGCAGACGCTCAGCCGTGATAGAGCTGATTTGGTCCATTAGACGATGCTTCCTGGAGAAGAAATGTTCCAGATGACTGCTGAGAGAGCGGCAAGATGCCACGCTGGACTTGTACAGCTCATTCAGCCGCCTCACCACTGCGAATACAGAGATGGGAAGAAAAGAGGTTTCTGCTTTTGGGTGGTTCACAAAGGAAAATAGGTCTTATAGAATTTTTGTGACATGAAGAGCCTCCTACCCTGTTTGACAGTAGCAGAGGGGTAGAGTTTGCCCTGTTTAACTCGCTCCATGGCCGTGTGTAAGGCAGTAGACAATAGTTCTGTGGTTTTAAGGTAGAGCACCAACTGTTCTGCGTGACTGAGGAGACAAACACAAAAACACGTCACTTGAGACTTAAGTAAAACTTAAGTGTTGTAAAACGGTCAGAAAAAAAAAATCACTACTTTCTGGGCCTAAATCCTGAACTACAAAGGTGTGCATCCACACACGTTAGACACAAAACTTTCACCTTTAGCTCACTCGACTAAGTATTTAAATGAATTCTAGGCACCTACAGGTCAATTTTCTTTTTAGGTAATATCAAAAAAAATGTATTGCTTAAAATTTAAATCATGATATTTTATAATACACAAAATCCCCAAAACTGTACAAGTATGAAATGGCAAAGAAGCAAAATATCAAGCAATTGCTTCTCAGTGAAGTAATAAAATAAACTCACTGCCAGATTATAATTAAATATATGACACCCATTTTAGACAAAAAAATTAAACATTATGTTTTTAAATGTTAAATCTTATCATTTAAAAAGACTGTTACACAGTTTTAAAGTGAAAAACACAATCAAAGCTTCATGCTAGTCATCTACAGTACTTAATCGTTTCTAGATAAGTAATTACAGAAAATATATAGTTGTTTTTTGCTTTCCAGAATGTCACTGTTCGTTTGTTACTATAACCACATCAGAGACATAAGCAAAAACAAACTAAGTAGCTGTTTTAACACACATCGTTTATGTCAGGGGGTATTGGGTGATTTTATTTGTCTAAATGGAGCAAAACTGAATCATCAACAAACAGCGACATTGACCTTACCTCCACTCTCGGCTCAGTGAGCTTATCTGATCTGCCACCAGGCTCTGCTGCTGAAGGACAACGCGGTGAGAGCCATCTCCCTGTCCCCCCGCTGTGACTGCCTCGCGAGTGCTAGCCACCTCCATCAGACAGAGGACAAACTCCAAAGTGAAACGCAGGCGCTGCACCGTGTCTGTGTGCTCTTGCTGAACTCCGACAAAAGCAGAAAAAGAGGAAAAGAACGGTAATTTAGAGACAATTTATATCATGTGACAACAGAGTGAGATGTTACAGAATCTACTTTGCTAGAAACAAAATATTGATTCCTCATTTTATAGGTAAATGAATCCTAAAATAAGCTCCAGTCATAAAAATGTCTACAATCTCACTAGTTTGTGGGAAACTAGGTCTTCACCTCCATTAGCGTCTCCTCAGGCAGCTCAGGGGCCTCAAAGGTCACAGCGCCACCCATGTTAGCGGTGATAGGATCAGTGAAACTGTAGCGAGGGCTGGGCGGGGCCTCAAAGCCTTCGGGAAAGGTGCCTGTTTGGTAGCGACTGGTCAACGAGCCTGCAGGACTGCCTGAACTGAAGGAGCCTGCATAAGTCAGAAAAAAGGAAGACATTTTCCTTCAATTGTGGGAATTGACTATGGTGGGATATAATAAAAAAAAATTATATTTTAAGCAATTACAATTCTGAAGCTGCTACCCGACCCTGGATAAAGCTGAAGAAAATAAATAAATGGATGGATGGATGGATGGATGGATGGATGGATGGATGAACAATTACAATGTATACTGTAAGCCAGGGGTGCTCATACTTTTTGAGACCAAGATCTACTTTTTCTCTCACCAGCCGGCTGAGATCTACCTCATGGCACGAAGACATTAAAATTGTAAATTAAACTCTATTGACTTATTTTATATGCAAATATACATCAGTTATAGCAGAAATAATAAAGTGATAGAAAACCTAATGCAGTTTCTTCCCCAGTGAGATTCTGACACTGGGAGCAGGTTACTGGTTTCTTAGTCAGAAGCTGGTTGCAAACCTGAGGCCTGCAGGTGTCAGTCAGTTATGGAAGATCTGAACTTTGGTTTGATGACGTCAATATGAGAAAGACTGATAGGAGGAACC
>CAEFZY010050738.1:0-10948 GCA_903066815.1 Brachyrhaphis roseni
TATATATATATATATATATGAGCACCCATATTTTCACTCACATTAATGGTTAATGCTGTTGGGGTCATGTGAACCTTCTCTGTTTTTGCTTTGGGTCTGGTGAGACTTTGATCTCAGTATCAATGTCAATTTATTTATTATAGGACATAAAAACAATAGATGCTGAAGAAAGTGCTGTAAAATTCAATATACTAAAACTATAATGACAATGAGAACAAGAAAAATATATATAAAGGCAAGGTTACAACAAAATGAAAAATATACTCAATGATTGTCATTATATAAAAAAAAAAACCCTCAAACTCAGTTTGGATCAAATGCCAAAGAATAAAAATGGCTCTTGAGCAAAGATTTAATCCAATTGAGAAGTAATAGCTGTGTGAATCACTTTTTCAAGATCTTTTATTAGGCGGTAAGGCTTCACCTTAGATATTTGTCTTAGTTGGAAAAAACTGGACTTTGCAAAATTTGTCTAGTATAAAAGCACTACCGAAAATATAGAAGTTTAGGTTGATTTAAAAGCTATTTTTAGTTCATTTGCATATTTGGATTATATGTCTTTCACCTTCTGTTTGGTTAACACTCTGTAGCTTTTCTATATGGTTTAGGTTGTGCCAGTTTGGTGGTCAAACTCAGTGATTCCATGATAATTAAACCAGCCAGAGTCTCTTCTCTGCATTTCTTACTTTTTTCCTCCTTTCTAAAACAAACTTCCTCCTAATATGTTGACGTAATCTAGTTTTCTAAAAATGTAATTTCATTATCTGTAAGCCATAAATATAAAAATGGCCAGAGAAAAAACAAGCATACCTCTGTGGCTAATAAAGCTGCATCATATGAATTTAACTTTTTGTCACATTTTAGAATTTCATATTTTTAATTAATTACCTGTAATACAATAACTGTTCAACTATTGTAAGTAGATGTACCTGTATATAAACAAAGACATTTGGTGTAACTTATATGAAAATACTAATTAGTTTGGTATTTTTTAGTGAGTTATATAAGACATCATTAATTAGAGTCAAACAATAAGGCAATAAGGTCAAGTCACTCAGTTTTTATTTATTTTTGTGTTATTGACATTGTGTATAAATCGATTTGTTTAACAACATTTTTCATTTCAAAGTAATAAAGTAGTAATGCAATGTTAATAATAAAGTAAATACACAAATGAACTCAAACAACTCAAATTCAACACTTTGTTTTGGAAGTATTGACAGTTAATTGATATTTTGGATAGAATAAAGAATCCCATTATACACCAACATGATCAGGAATGATCAGAGAAACTTACATTTTTCACAAGTTTATTCAGATGTTGTTAGGAATTATAAGCATTAGGACTTTTAACAGGGTTTTGATTCTCTGGAATATTGAGGAGGGGGATTTTGATAACCACCAGGATATTGAGGAGGGTTTTGAAACCAAGAAGGGTTTTGAGCAGGGTTTTGAAACATATTCGGGTTTTGAGCAGGGTTTTGAACAGCAACAGGAGGTGGAGAAGAGTTTGGATTAACCATCATGACAGGATTAGCCTGCACGTTGACCACAGTAGTGTGTTGTTGCTGGGGCTGCTGCACCACAGTGACAGGAGCTTCATTCTTTAGCTCACGATGCATCTGACACCAGGAGCACCAGACACAGAAGCAGGAAATTGCCATGTCTTCACAGAGGGAACCCTGAAAGAAAACACATTGAAAGTTTTCATAATGTAATGTAGCACTTCAAAATGAGTCCAGATGAGTGTAAAATATGTCATACCTTTATTCGATATTTGTGCCGAATGGAAGCCCTCAGAGACATTGCCGCAGGCGGGACAATAAAAGGAATCCCACAGGCTGCACAAGCAGCAGGAGTCAGAATGTCACATAAAGGCAGACAGAGGTTCTCACCAAACATTCGTGAAACAGTGCAGGCAAGACAAGGCCAGCACCAGAAGCCATAGCAACCTGGAAAACACAGAGACAGACAGATACATAGCAGTCACATGATCTTAGGTATTGTAAGGTATATTGTTTTAAATTTAAGAGAAAAAAAAGACTCTTACAAGTATTGCAATCTACACAGCAGTCAAAGAGATCAGTTTTCCACGGTCTGAGGGAAGGTTCTGCCATCCTATCTTGAAGTTCAGCCACAAACTGAACTACGACTCTGTGTGATCAGAAAATAAATGCGTCAGTTTTTGGCAAAACAACACACCGTAATATAATGAACTAAAATGTATGGGTGTTTTTGGAAACAGCCTCACAATTCACAATGTATGTCACCTTGAAAGATCTATGAAGAATTTAAGTTGCAATTTCTTAAGACCTATCAGTTATAACTCTTATAAATATATATCTATGTGTTTTGCACATATCACTAACAAGTCTATACTTCACTTACTGAATGTTTCCACCAATTATTTTGGAAAATTTCAAGTGCACCAGGAACAAATGCAATTAAAAGAAAAATAGACTTATCGAAAGTAAGATTTGAGTCCTTCATGGATGGCTGCTCATTCTTTTTGCCCTTATTTTAATTTAGCACAGCTAAATTTAGAACAAGATAGCTCAACAGGTTCGCTGAACATAATCTCAGCAAACAGAAATTCAAAACTTACAGAGGAAAGTGTAAGCAAGTGAGTTGCTTACTGATTTTTTGCATACCTAAAAAACAATTTGTCGACTAGTAAAACTTGACTAGTAAACATAAGGAGTAACAATTAGTGGTGGAGAAAGTACTCAAAAAATGTACTTAAGTAAAAGCACAAATACACAGACAAATATATACTCTAGTATAAGTAAAAGTACCACATTAACATTTTTACTTGAGTAAAAGTAAAAAAGTACTGACTTTTAAAAATAATTAAGTATTTTAAAAGTGAAAGTACTTTCTGAATGCATTACCTAATAGCTAATATATCATTAAGTGTACCTATCGTATTTAGTTTTAATACATCAGATATGTGCCATTTTAATGAACAATGCCATAGATACAGCATGTTTTTATTGGGTTTACTCTCTGTAACATAGTTTAGACTTAGACATGTGATTCTATGCATCATAATTTCAGGGACATAGCATAAACTTCACTTCTTTTTTTTGCCACTAGTGGCTTTTATTTTGAAAGAAATCCAACAGAAAAGGGATGGAGAGAAGGTGGGCGGAGGAGAGTAAGCAACCAAGGAGCCACGTAGCAGTGTCTGATTGTCTTACACTGTTGGACAGATTTGCTCTGGAAATAAGGTAGTAGGCAAAAATCACAACCTCAAAATAAAAAGTTTGTTTTGTTTTTTGAGTGTTCCGTCACAACTAAAAATGAAAATTTGCTGGACTAGGTAAAGGTTTGTCATTGTCCCTTTTTAATGAATCCACCTGTAATTTAAGTTCCTGGCTTTTCATTCTGTTCAGTTCATTTCAACTCATTTCATTCAGCTAGTTCGAAGAAGGGGCTAATTAAGATCTTCCCATTGATTATTGTGAAAAGACATAATAATTGGTAAAGTATTATTATGTCTAAATTTAAAATTTTTATTTTCTAATTTTTTTAAATATATTTTTATAATATATATATATATATATATTGATGCTTTCCACATTATTTAAATGTATTTTAGAGAAATTTGATTTACTTCTCATCAGAGTCTGGCTTCCTGGTTGAATTATTTAAATCTGATATTGTAAGAATCTAAAATATGTTTATGTAAAGTAAGGAAATTAAACGAGGCAACAGAGTTAATGCACAACAACATCATGAAGTGAAATAACTTTAGAAACCAGAACACTTATTTTGCAGCTTTTCAACCATGATTTTATCAGAGCGTGAAGCTGCACTGCTGCAGGGCATTGTCCATCTGATTGTGTTTTGTCACTTCTTATCTTCTTTTTGAAGGTAAATGTAAATAGAGATAAGGAACGTTAAAAAACTTAATGATTTCTGAATATTTGTTAAGCTATCTACAAAAGTGATTTTATCTTAGCTCTGATCTGTATTATTACTATGTAATGATAATTTATGTCTTTTTATTGACCTTAGACCTTCTGACAGACACAGTGACTTAAACAAAAAATAAATACTTGAACAATGTGAAAGACACGTTATAAATCTAAAACAATTCAATTAGAAAAACTAAAGTATTTTGTCTTCACTTTCAAGTAAATGTAAAAATGTTTAGATGTATTCAGTTAGGAATGTATGTATAAAACTTTGACTAAACTATAGTGAAATTTTTTACCTGCTTTGTGGGAGATCTTCCTTTCACCTCCGTAGATATCAGCAAATGTGTGGATGACAGTAAGGTTTGGTTTGCCTGGGCCCACACAAAATATGCTGCAAAACCTGTGACCCATCAATCATGACAGCCAGTTTGGATAAAAGCCGTCTGCTTCTTCTTCACAATCAACACCATAAATGATTTCACTCTGATGCTGCTGCTGTTCATCAGCATCAAATTACTGTTGCATTTTGCTGTCTTTGTGTCACTTAATGAAGCTTGAGTTTTACTATTTGGTGACTTGTGTATTACACGCGCAAACAATCCTTTTTGTAATTTGATTCTGAAACAAACATTCTCCTTTTTGATTGTGTTATGAGAACTTGGACACACACTAAGTTAAGCTCTGCTTTTTGTTAGCTGAATGAGGCGATTTCATAATCACCAGTTCAAAACAATTTGCTACTAAAATAGCAAATTGGCCCGAGCCAATCTAAGCCAAGACAGACAATAAAATATTGACTTTTGAGTTGTTTCACAAAATCACCAGATATGACGCTCCAGTTTGAAGCAGATAGCAAAAAAATTCTAACCATGTTTGGATTTAACTATTCAAATTTTGACAAGAAGCTGACTATGAAAGAAATAACAGTGAAAACAAGTTTGTGGATTGGATTGATTCAGACTCATTTCCAGGAAAAGGCTAACTTAGACTCTGAATGTATTGTTCTCCTATGGAATGGGAATTTTTTGTTTCGTTTACCATGAAGTCATTTACTTAAAGGGAAACTTAAAGCACACACACAGGGAACAGGTTTGAGCAGCACAGCAACATTTAGAAAAAGAAACAGTAGCACTGGGTTTCCTCACTCCATCTGTGCATACTTTTAAACTTTTCAGCTTAAACATGTAAGCGCTGCTAAATTGAGAACAAGTAGGGTAGTGGTGTGATTTATTAGTATGAATGCCATATTTACTTACAGAGTAGAAAATACTAAATTACCAAATTGGTGGCTATACACTGCTGTCATACAGAGTTACAACAACAGTGTAATTGAACTTGAATGAAATGCAGCAACAAAACTTCATGACTCATACAGCTTTTCACTATCTTTACCCTGAGTGGCTGCATAAAACAGGGCACTGAAAACTGCCAAACCTGTATCTTCACATATCTGACATAATGAGGTCATTAATACTGAATGTCTTTCATTACTCTTTGTCTTTAGTACAATACAATAGAACTGATAAAAGTGCTGTAGGTTTGTCAGGAGGGTAGGAGCTGACTTGCTATTTACTTAGTATCATCATGATACTTTAACTGTGATTTTGCTCAGAGTAAAAATTGTTTACATTTAATTTAAATTTCAAAAGTGACTTGACACAAAAAATGCACATGTTGTGATTATATCTGTTGTGTTACACCTTTTAAGTCTCCATTAATGTTTTGCTAAATAATCTACAGAATGTTTAAAAGGAAGAGCTAAGAAATAATATTAAGAGCAGTTTCTCTAAAGGGAGAAAAATTGTAGCTATGTAAATAAAACTTGGACAGTGATTTATAACAAGTTTTGCATTTCATCAAAACCAAAATATGTTCTCGCTTGAATGAGAGAGGGCTTAACAGTAAAACAGCAACACCTGGTGGGATATTTGAGTGTCAACTGAAGGAACACAGAGAGACGGAGAGTCTAATGGAGCTCCTTCGAGCCTTTTTAAGAAGTTATAATCTGTCAGAGAAACTTATTTGGAGATCTCACTAAAACACAAAATTTCTCAGCTTAATGTGATATATTTTCTATTGAATTTTTTTGTTATAATGTGATACTGACTCCTGAATTCATTAGCTCTGTTGTTTAATATAATTCCCTAAGGACTGTGATTATTCTTGTTGAAAGTTTTTCCATTCATTCAACTTTCTATTAATACATTTTGGCTGACAACCTCCATGTTCTTTAACAGTGAGCTGTTGTGTTTTACCCTCCCTTGCAGACGGTGCCAGTGACTTTCTGCTGAAAAACTGTGAAGAAGACTATAGTACTTCCTATGATTCCATAGACAAAACACGAAAAAACACAGCTTTTTCTACATATATAAAAATCTTATGTTTTATGTTATCTATATTTAAAAAATAAAATAAAATAAATCATTAGCCCTAAGCCATAAATAAATAAAAAAAATACCAGAAATAAATGCTTAAAGCCACTTTGTGTCACATAGATTTAATTTTTTGACTTAAATAGCTGGCTGCAGTGCCACCTTATTTGGTGGAGGAATTTGAGTTTCCCAAATAAGCCAGTGGTTCCCAAAGTGTGGGGCGCGCCCCCTAGGGGCGGCGCAGTGCCATTGCAGGAAGGGCACAGGAAGTGGTATGGATGAATGAAACAGAAAACTTTTGGGAACCACAGCTATAAGCTATGTTATCAGGGACTTCATGGTATGCTCCTCCATGTCAAACAGATCCTAGGTGAGGGGTCAGGCAAAGGACAACTCAAAGATCAGTATAGTACAATATTGTAATTAAAGGAAATTTACAGTTTTTAATAATAAAATTGTTTTAAGTAATCTGGTACATTTTAATGAGGTGCATAAGACTGTTTTACCGAGTCAATTAGAAACAATAAGGTTCAGTCAAATACATTGTTTTTGTTATTGGACTTATGCTCTTTATTTCAAATTGATCAAACAGTTATACAATGTTTATAAGAAAGTTAACATACATAGGAACTCAAAGTCATATTTAACTCTCTTCACTTTTATTTGAAGTATTGACAGTGACTTTACTGGATAAAGTTAGCATTACACTAGGGTTACCAGATTTGGGTTTCTGAAAAGGAGGAAACTTTTTTTTTCTGTTCGCCCGGGGGGGGGAATTCATAATCACGCACACATTATGCAACGTTATTGGATTTGGAGAGAAGGGCGTGACTAATTGCCATACAAAGAAACCTGGAATGGAGTAGTGGAACGGAGTGGCAATGTAATCACAATGCACTGTGAGCTATATAATGTGTTTTGAGGCAGTTGACCAAAATCCCGGACGATTTTTAAATTCCCCCCGGACATTTTTTTAGGTCTGAAAAGTAGGACATGTCCGGGAAAAAGAGGACGTCTGGTCACCCTACATTACACCCCAGTTACATGATCACGACTGATCTGAGGATCATAAATGTTAACAAATATGTTCAGTTATTGTTAGGAATTCAAACCAATGGGGGAAGGATTTTAAAATCCATCTGGGGTTTTAAAATCCCCAGATGGATCAGCAAGATTTTCAGGAAGATTTTGAAACCCATGAGAAGTTTGAGGAGAATTTTGAAATTCATCAGGAGTTTGAGGATTTTGAAACCAACCAAGATATTAAGGAGGATTTTGAAACCCACCAGGATATTGAGGAGGATTTTGAAACCCACCAGGATTTTGAGGAAGATTTTGAAACCCACCAGGATATTGAGGAGAATTTTGAAGCCCAACAGGGCCTTGAGCAGGGTTTTGAAAACCAACAGGAAGTGGAGCAGAGTTTTGATTAACCATCATGACAGGATTAGCCTGCACGTTGATCACAGTTGGGGGCTGCAGCGTCTGGGGCTGCTGCATCACAACAACGAGAGGAGTACTCTCCTTTAGCTCACGATGCATCTGACACCAGGAGCACCAGACACAGCAAAAGGAAGTACAAACGTCATCGCAGAGGGAACCCTTAAAGCAAACACATTGAAACGCATTAAATCATTGCATTTCAAAATAAGGTCAGGTGAGTCTAAAATTCATCATACCTTTAATCCACGTTTGTTACGAATGGAAGCCCTCAAAGACAACGCTATAGGGGGGGCAATCATGGGAATCCCACACATTACAACTGTAGCAGAAGTCACCATGTCACATAAAGGCAGACAGGAATTCTCTCCAAATCTTCTTGAAACAGTGCAGGCAAGGAAAGGGCAGCACCAGAAGCCATAGCAACCTGGGGAACATACAAACATAGTGATTCATAGCAATGAAATGATACAAGATGACTGGAAGACTCATTTAATTTTAAAGAAAAGAGAGAATGAATCTTACAAGTACTGGCATCTTCAAAGCAGTCACAGAGACCACTCTTCCACTCTTTTAGGGGAGTTTCTGTCATCTTATCCTGAAGTTTTGTGTGACCAGAAAAAACTCAGTCAGCTCTAAAGTTTCCTGCCCTGCAACACACTGTAATAAAATACATGAAAATGTATGGTTTATTTTTCAGAAACAAATGGAGTTAATAGTTTGGTTTAGAAGCATGATATGAATTAGATTTTGGTTAAGGTTAGGGTTAGGGATATACTTGTATTGGTTACTGATAGGTACTTTTCAACCTACATAAAAAGAGAACCACAGACAAGGTTTATTAGTTTTCAAACAAGCTTTTGCAAAAGTGGAAGGCACGGCAACCCTGGCATTTTCTGCCGGGCTGGTTTCTGCCAGGCCGGCAGAAGCCAGTCTGGCCTCTGCCAGTTGTTCAGTTCCCCTTGCGTTCTGACTCTGCTTGAGCGCATGCTTTTTTAATTACCACAAGACAAAGCAGGAATGACATGGAATGTGGGGGATAATAAATCAAAGGAAGGTGGAAGAAGGAACTACATCCTGCACACACAGACAGTTTCACAAAACAAGGAGTATTCCAAGATAAGACAACAGCTGGAGCTTCAAGGTTAGGGAAAAAGCAAGTTTTGTCTTTCACATGGTTTAACAAATTCCTCCGCTCTGGGGTGTGAATACTAAACCTTTAAATGAAAAGCAAACTAGTAACTACTTATGTAAGAATGACAACAAAACATAATTATTCTAACAGTTACGGTTAGAAAAATGTTTGGGTTAGGCATAAATGCAGTTCCTAAAATGAATGAAAGTCAATACAATGTCCTAATATGGATAGAAATACAAATGTGTGTGTCTGAGATGTGCATTACTGGCATAGGCAGCCTATGCCTATGATCCATTCAGGTATAACCCAAATCCCTTAGCCCCAAGACTATTCCTTTCCACCCAGAACCACATAACAACTATGTATTGCTGTGTATTGCAGATTTCTGCCCATGTCCCTCTTGAAAATGAGATTCAGATCTCAATGGGGTTTTTCTGGTTAAATAAAGGAAATAAAAAAATAAAAACAACAGACCACTAAGCCTCAGTCACCAAGACCCCTGGCCCACCCACCAGGCTAGGGATGCAGGAGAGGCATCCCCACCTGGCACACTGGCATCCATGTGACCAGGAACCAGAGGAGGCCCCATCCCGCCCACACCAATCAACTAACTTATTATAACAGAGCATATATAGTTTAACCTGTTGAGGAAATAAAGAAAGTAAGTAGGGTGCAGAAGCTAATCAGACTGTAACAAATCTTGTTAAATCTTCACTAATATATGTCGGGTTTACTTCAGACTGTAATTAAAGTTAATCAATCAGGTCTGAAAGGGCTCAGACACAATGCACATGGACTCGGGTCAGGCTAGGTTGTTTTTGTAGGCCCCATCTAAACTCTAAGTCGGTGCCTGTCTCCAGAAGACTGCCAGTCCATGGGATGGACATGCTGCACAACAAACAGCCATGCTGCTCTCAGTCAGACTCAGGACAGTTTAGAGTAACCAATTAAACTAGCACCGTTAGGTTAAGAATCATGTTTCTGGACTATGAAAACATACAAACTTCATGTATAAAGACCCAGAAAGGTCAGACCTAGAACCCTTTATCTGCAAAGCAAAAACTTAACTTCCATGATTGAGAAACTGTGAAGAAATAATCACAAACTGATTTGTTCTTATTTACCAGCATCAACATGTTTTAGTTAAAGTCGAAACCTATATACACACAGTTTATATAGTGATTAGTGATTAACTAAACCAAATACGAGGCTTAGTTAATCACAAACAACTCCTTTTGCATTTCTAAATGTTGCTGTGCTGCTTAAACGTGTTCAGGGACCTGCATCATGTGACTCAGTGGCTAGTTGGACCTTTCACAATGGTCACAAAAATTAAATGCTGCTTTTTCATGTTTGGGTCAATCTCTGGGGATGCAGAGACTCCAGATCTTGCTTAAAATTATTCTAGCTGTATGTTTTATAATCCTTCCACCTTCTTTTTCCACACTAAATACTCTAGTTTTTAATGGGACAACAAACTAGATCACCTGAGCCAAGCCCATATGTAAAGTTGACATTCAAATCTGCAGGCAAATAGGGATGCTGCTGCTGGGAAGCATGTTCCAGTGCAACTTTTAAAATAATGTGGATATTGTCTTCATTCTGCCACAGGCTCTATAATATTTAAGGAGTCCAAGAGAGAATTTTAGTGGCTTCGGCTTAAACTGAATTGTTTAAGCTGAAGTGAAAAGTGAACATTTAAAAGAAAATGTTCACTTTCCAGCAGATAAATGAAATGGTTACTTTTTGTCACTGTTTTCCTAATTTATAATTATAAAATGCCACAACAGGTTTAGTTGCTAAACTTACAACTTTCTAGCCCATGTAGGTATTTTGTGTAAGACTTTGACCTGGTGTAAGAATGTCAGATGAACTTATGAACTACTTGTTGTTAGTCCAGATGTACAAATACCTGCCTCAAGAACTAGACAATCAATCAAGTCATTCAAGTTTATTTGTATGGAACATTTTAGAAACAAGGTAGTTGAAAGTGCTTTACATCATAAAAACACAAAAATAAAAAGTCAGAGAACACACAGTCAACAATTGAAGAGTTACATTTTGCCATCATTAAA
>CAEFZY010050741.1:0-14929 GCA_903066815.1 Brachyrhaphis roseni
TTTTATAGTCTCTACTGCTAGAAATGAACACTGAGCTACTGCTTTTAACAAAGTTCTGTATGCCAATGTGATAGTTTTTTTTTCTTCCCATTCTCTCCTGCCATTTGTACATTTTTGCTGTAAAAATAAAAACACTACACCTTTGTGAGCTCGCCCTCTCATGTAGACCAACTTCCATAAGAGAGGTACTTTAGCTTATTAGAGGCAATTGTTGGCTGCCTGGAAACCACCAAGATGACTTCAGATGACTGTAAAACATGTAACCGCTTCTTTAGATTTCAAGGATCCTTCCTTGAACTCGTTAAGATAGCTATGCAGAACATGTTCATGCTAATGCGGTTTATGTTAATGCTGTTACTTTAAACAAAGCAACCGGTTTTCCTTCTCCAGTCCACCACGCCCTGCTGTTCAACACTCCACTCTGCAGATTGAAGGCCTTTATTTCTCACCTCTTTTAATAAACAGCAGAAATGCAGATTTATTTATTTATTTTTTATTTGTCCCTCCTCTCTCTTGTTGGCAAGTTTTGCTCATTAGCTTTACATAACTAACTTCGACCCATTTTGTCAGCTACAGTCCTTCAACATCCGTGGTCAGAAGGGGGAGGACAACACTGGGCTGGTGCTGTGTGACATCATGGGCCTCGGCGACGGAGAGATGACCGGGTTGACTCTACACGACATCCTGTCCGTGATTAAAGGCCAGGTTCCTGAAGGGCACAAGGTAGGAGGATCATATCTGATTTTTTAAAAAATCTTCTGAACGCTTATTCCTCACAGTTAAGGGGGAAAATTCACTCTTTGGACATTCTTGCCATCACAGTTCAATGTTTGAAGCTTGACCTTTGAACTTGCCTGTCCTCAGTTCAGTCCGGATCAACCAGTTGGCACAGAAACGACGGGGTACGTGAAGACGCCCAGCCTCAGGGACAGAATCCACTGTGTGGCCTTCATGGTGGACGCCTCGAAAATCTCATCCTACCACAAAGGCTTCGGCTCCACCTTCAAACAGCTGCGAGAGTACATCAGCGAGCTGGGTGAGCAAACGCAGACAGACACACGGAGACATAAAAAATGTAAATTATCACTTTTTGCATGTAGCTTTAACAGGCAAATGCTTTCTAAGTCTCATTTTCTGCAAGTTGAATCAAAGTACAAGAAATATACTTAATAGAAAGTAATAAAGTATTTCTAATTGAAATGGAGTCTAAGATTAAGAATATAATCATTATTTACAGATCTTTAGGACATTTTATGCATTTTAAGCATTTTGGCTGTGTTGAAGGAATGCAACTCAAATTAGATGTTTTTTTTCCATCTCAGTTCTTCAAATAATCCTAAACTAACTCACACAGACTAGCTTTGTTCACTTATCTTAACACAAACTTATACATTAATTTTTGTTGAATATTTGTTTTTTGTCCACCAGATGGCACTACTACAAAATGTCATAATTACATTTTCTGCAGAGGTTCCTCCCTACAGAAGTGTTTTTTTTCTCTACTGTAATGAAAATGATGTGGATTATGGCTATTTATTTTGGGAAAGAGTGAAGCAGTGTAAATATACTGATCTTTAAAGGCCGTTTTAAAAGATTGACACACTTAAGGACGTCCTGTCCTTTTGACCGTTATAATGCATAATCTTATCAGTTCAAAAACATTTTTTCCCCCAAAGTTAGGATTTTAAATTACCTTAAGGGTTATTGAATTTTTTTGTTTGTTTGTTGTAGGGGTTCACCAGGTGGCTCTGCTGACTCACGTTGACCAAATTTGTCCAGAAACGGCCAAAGATGTGAGCAATGTTTACAAGAGCCTGAGCGTTCGAGAAACGGTGGGTGGAAATGTGTAATCTAAAGTCAGGTTTTATACTTTCTCTTAACTCATTGGTCCAAATGAGGCCCAAAGTTTTGGGTTTTTATGAATATAAACAATAGCATTAATTCATACCTGCTGAAGTTAGGGCACCAAAAGTGGCTCCAACCCAGGAACCCACATTTTTCTATTTTATTTTTTATTTTATTTACTTTTTTATCCAATAAATAACAAAAGTTGCGCTAAGTTTAATTTCAGACAACTTTTGTGTTTGCTTTCGTTTGGACTGAAATGTAAGAGTTGTGTGTTTGCAGATGATCAAAGCTGGAGCTCTTCTGGGCATGTCCACCTCCTACATCGTTCCAGTGAAGAACTACGCATCAGAACTGGACCTGAACGTGAACACCGACGTCCTTCTGCTCAGCGCCGTTGACCACATCCTGCAATACGTCGACATGTTTTTTCAGGACTACGCGCCTCGGCACACGGGGTCAAAGATGATCTGATGCTCTTCAAACATTATGTTTTCATTTAAATGTTTTTCATGCTTTTGAAAACTAATTGTAAGAAAAGTTGACTTGTAATAGTAATTTGCTGTTTTTCTTTAAGTCAAATGCTTTTCCTCACTAAATCAATAATTGTCACTAGTTCTATTGACCAGACTGATAAAAAACAAACCAGCTGCCAGAAAACTTACTGTCTAGCAATAACTTGAACAGATTTCTATTTTGGTATCAGAAAGTTTCAATCTGGACAAAAGTTTAGTAACTACTGTGCCATTTCAGTTTGTATGAATTGTTACAATAAGTCTGGATTTGGTAGGATAAAAGCAAATCTGATACAACGACTTAAGGGGAATAAACTCTGTAGCAAACTTTTTAAGCAAGTTATCTTATTTTTTTTTCAAGTTTTAACAGCTAACTGAGTGGACTTATTGTTTTCTGTTGTCTGTTAAACAACTTTTGAAATTGCACAACTGTTTGGATAATTTTGTGAATGATGTGTAGCTTATGCCAAAACCAGTTGAGGTCTGACTTCATAGTACAATTTAATAAGAAATTTATGAATAAACATTTCTTTAAAATATGGAACAAAAGACAGAATCTGTGGAAAGTGAAGAGTTTTAAAAGGACAAATTTAAATAATTATTTCATAAGCTACTGTCATTTAACACTCTTCCCTCTCCTTAAGATGCAGGACATTTGGATTAACAGATTAGAATTAAGTTTTGAAAATGTGCATGTTTCTAAGAACAATCCAGTATACTCCTAATATAGTTTTAGGCATAAAACACAAAAAATATATAAAAACTAAAATAGGAATTTGTTTCCACTGTTTCTCTAAATTATTCTAAAACTGTATTAGATAATGCATGAAACTTAAAAATATTTTCTCCTGTCCTACATTATAAAACAAATACACAATTTTATTGTTTCTCTAAGTTATTATAAAACTATATTAGGATAGACCATGGATAAAATATATAGTGCAATTAACACGAGTTTTATTAAAGGTTCAGATTTGGGGTGTTTTTTCCTTTTTGCAGTTGAGCTGGTTTTACGGGTTTTACTGTGAGTTTGGACTGAAAGCTGTCAAATCTGCTAACTGCCTAACGGCGCCATGTTTGTTTTTTTTATGAGCGCGTTATGAGCGTGAGGCGCATGCGCCATGCTGGATATAAATGTGACGCAGTTTCGACGCGAGCGTTTAAAAAAAACCCGGTTCACTCCAGAACCGGAGACTCAAAACCAGCTGTCTGCTATTCATCAACTCTGGAACCCGGATGTTAAAAATGGCTTTTTCCGATCGCCCAAGACGCTGAACCTCCGTGGACGCCCAGCCTAAAAAACTAAAAACTTGCGGATTCACCTGAAATCGTCTCAGTGTTGATTTACCTACTAGTCTGGCTCCTTAACACACCTGCTGAGAATCAGGTGGAGTGGGCGAATAGGCCGCGGGACCGCCATGTTTGAAGTAGCGGCATTTGTTACTTGGTAAGTTACTTTTCGGAATCCTTAATCGAAGTTGTTTGTTTTGTCCCTGATTAAGTTATGGACGCCATTTTTTTGTGTTTGAACAGAGCAGCAGAGGACCGACCGGACCATGGCGTTGTGGTTTGTTTGGCTGATAAGTAGTGGACAGTAGGCCGCGGGGCCGCCATATTGGAAATCACTGCGTTTGTTATTTGGTAAGTTGTTTTTAGGAATCTTTATTCGAAGTTGTTTGTTTTGTCCCTGTTCAAAACCCTCTTATGACCATAATTGTAACTGGGCCGCCTGTTATTTTTTTCATTTTATGGCTGTAAAATTCTCAAATGTGCACTCAGTCTGTATTTTTGCTCTTTTTTCCAGAACAACCTCAGCTTTCAGTATCTGATAGTTATTTAACATTTCTGTCTATTAAAAATGAACAGTTTAAAAAGGAAAACAATTCAGAATTGAAATGTTCAGGTTTATTACTGAACAAGAACTTCAAGATGACAGGCAAGCAATTAAAATTTTTTAACTATATTACATAAATGCAGAGAAAACTGTAAAACCTGGCCTCCAATTTACAAGTTTTCATGCCTGTTTTTTATTAAATTATTTCAGGCGTTTTAATCGTTTTTGTGGTAGGCTCTACAGCAGTTCCTTTCTAGCTGGCACCAGTGTAACTGTAAATCACCTTTTGCAAAAGTGATTTTTATTTCCATCCATCCATCCTTTATCTAGCACACTTCAGGGTGAGAGAGGTGCTGGTATCCATCTCCAGCAGTCAAAGGGCGAGAAACAGGTTTTTTTTTTTTTTTTTTTTTCACTAATTCATTTTTTGGACCAAAAAGTGGTGGTGACTTTTTTTAATTTTTTTTACTTTTGGTAAAAATATTAATTCTTTTTGGAAGGTCAATTTTATTTTCAGCATAGTAAATATTTATTGTACAAATTATGCAGGAATCGAGATGAAGCTAACATCTAGCCAGTAGTTGTGTAGCATTCGTATGTTAGCTTGTACAAACATTTTACATAACCTGGTTCGCTGGTTATATGTCTCTCATGTTCAGCCTTCAGATATTACCGTTCTGGGACACTTTATCAGTCTGGTGGATTTTCTTTTAGACATTTCCATATTTGTATGTGCGATTTCAAATCGTCCTCTGCTGTCTTCTCTCTCTCTCATCGCTACTCTGTTGATACAATACGAAGCTCCGCAGGGAAATTCCGTAACAGACATATTTTCTGTAATGTCTACTGCAACATGCACGTCATACATCATTGAAAGGCCCCTTTTATGCACTTTTTAATACTTTTGGATGCGACCAACCGTTCAGGAGTTATCATACAGAGTACCGTAGCTTGGGTGACAAATATGACGGAGAATCTTCTTGTGATTGGTCAAGCTCATATCAAAAACTTCCCGGGTGGCTACAGTCATGTATCATATATGCCATGAAAGCACAATGTCTCAGCTATTCTGCCCTTTTTAAAAAAAAATTTTATTATTTTTTGTTGGATATGTTGAACTGTTCAGGAATTACTGTAATGGGAAGTACACAAGCCGAATCCTGACGGCGGCAACAGGTTGGTTATAAGAGGGTTAAATTATTGAAGCCATTTTTTGTGATTAAACAGAGCAGCAGAAGGCCATTCGACCATGGCATCCCAACGATGTTTGTTTGGGTGCTGGCGTACCTGAAATATCTGAGACAAAATGGCGTCTGGAGCTAGCAGCTGATGAATTATTGACATACTACAATCAAGCTGAGGATTCTCTTCAATCAAGTTGAGGATCACCAGCAGTTGATCGATTATGGATATACTACAATCAAGATGAGGATTCCCTTCAATCAAGTTGAGGATCGCTTCCCTCAAGCTGAGGAATCGCTACAAGGTGCCTGGCGGATCCGCCCAACCCATCAAAGGTTTGTTAAGTCAAAGAACTGTTCCGATGGCGGGTCCAGAAGACATCTCAAAGTAAGAGCTGCTGCTGGGTTTGATGCTGAAGCGTTTGGCTGTGCTGGTTTTTGATTCTCTGCTGAGAATCTATTCGCTGAGAAGGATTCTGCTGTTGAAAATCCTTCTTTCTTGGGTCTTTTTTTTGCTGTTTGCTGCAAAAAACAGTGAAGGTTTAGGTGTAACTATCATGTTGGAATCTGAAGTTCACGGCTGAAAGTCAGTTGTGATGTGAAAAATGGCTGCCAAAGATTTGGCAACATTTTAGATGATTCAGGAAGTGATTCAGCTCAGGCATAGTAAATAACACTAACATAATCCTTGATAACATACCTACATATCATTAGTAATAATTTAATGTGGCTATGTTGATATTAATATAGCTGCATTAAGATAATTATCTTTATGGTAAATATTATCAAATATATTTCTACATACATTTTTTTTAATTTTTTGTATCTACTTAATATTTACCATAGTTTGAAATCTAATCTAAATATTCCTAAAACGGGGTCCATACTGTAATAATTTAAAACAAATTTTATTCGCGTTCAACAACAATATAAACGTTCAAATCGATTTATTTTTGCGTCAACTCGGCGGACGGCTTCATTTAATTTCTTCTGGACGTCGACGGTCAACGGAGAGATCTGCTGGAGCTGCATGTCGGAGGTCAGAGGTAAGGTTTAATCCACCACCTCTTATTTACAGGTATTCATCTGAGATGAACTCAGTTTTCCTTCGAGAGATGATTCACTGGGACCTGTCTTTCAGTGTTAAGTTTGTTTTTAACCCAGTTTTTCTCCTAGAATAAGCTGCTGGATGACCTGTTGGTGCAACTAACAGTTGTTTTTTTTTTTCCTCATTTTAGCTTTTAAAATCACACAAACTGTTTCTCTTTAGATGAAGCCACCAAAGGACCTTCTGCTGCAGCTAACTCTTTTCTCCTATAGAAACATTCCTGGATCCTCTCTTTCTTTTTCTCTCTCTCTCTCTTTATTCTGTCTTTTCAAATCCCCCGGGGGTAGTGACAGATCTTTCTTATAGAGCCAACTTCTGGTTCTGCTGGAGGGTTCTTCCTGTTAAAGGGAAGTTTTTCCTCTCCACTGTCACTACATGCATCCTCAGTATGAGGCATTGCTTTAGCTTACATAACTTTTAACCAATGTTCATTAACTGCAGTTTTCTTGTTTTTTAATTTTCTTTACAGTCTTCTTGTTAAAGGGATGCTTTTCTTCTCCACTGTCACCGCTTGAATCCTCGATGTGTCTTACGGTGATGGAGAATGGGTTTTGAGCTCATGGTTGAGCGTTTAAGGTCTTGTCAACACCACATGGTATGTGGACTGAGGGATTTAGAAGCTGATCAGCAGTTTTTGTTGAGATGGAGACTGTGAGGACAGCAGATGGCCTCAGACTGGTAGTTAATGTTGGTATTAAGATGGAAACTATGGTACTGGACTCTGAACCCAACAAAAGGAAATGTTGCTTGCTACTTCTTGAAGCCACTTTTCAAGGCTTTGAAGTCGTCGGATGAGTTAAAGGAAATTGGTAACAAAGGAAAACAACGAAACGGTAAATCCATTCCATGCAGGAAAAACACGGTAGGCTATATGAAAGGAAGGTGTTTTGATCTTGGGTACAGCAACCAGAACTTGCTGTATTGTATTGTAGAGATCTTGTATTCTCTTGTCTGATCAAATATGTGTAATTCATTCTAAAAGGTCACCTGTTGAAAGTCAAGAACAAAGTGTAATGGTGTGTGAGCAACGGCAGCCGAAGGGTTACACCCCATTGACTGACACAAAAGACCTTCATCGCCCCTCCGCTGATGGCTGACCTTAGTGACCCTATCACCAGGCTCAGCAGTCTTCCTCAAGAAATGCTACAGGTATTTTGTGGTTTAAGTGATATTCATAAATGTGTTTTTTTTGTTTGTTTTTTTTTTAAAGTGACATCTTCATTCTGAGTTGTTAAAGGGTTTCACCTTAAACCTGCACCCGTCTTGTTGTCTTCCTGTCCTGTTCTTCAAGAATCCTTCTCAATCATCTTGTTTCCGTCTCTGGCTTCACCCTTCATCGTCTCCCAAGGACGGACGGACAGACAAGCCCTTCATCGTCTCCCAAGGACGGACGGACAGACAAGCCCTTCATCATCTCCCGCTGATGGAGGACCTCAGTAACCTCATCACCAGGCTCAGCAGGTTTTCTGGAAGAAACCCAAGACGTGTTCCCAGATGAGCAGGTAAGGCAGATGCTTCCTGATCCAGTTCTCCATTTTGACTTGAAACTTTCTCAGCAGTCTTCCTCAAGAAGTGCTGCAGGTATTTTACTGTTTTTTTAAAAGTGATATTTATAAATGTATTTTTGAAAAGTGACATCTTCATTCTGAGTCGTTAAAGGGTTTCACCTTAAACCTGCACCCATCCTCTTGACTTCCTGTACTGTTCTTCAAGAATCCTTCTCGATCATCTTGTTTTCGTCACTGATTAAGCCCTTCATCGCCTCCCAAGGACGAACGGACAAGCCCTTCATCGCCTCCCAAGGACGAACGGACAAGCCCTTCATCGCCTCCCAAGGACGAACGGACAAGCCCTTCATCGCCTCCCAAGGACGAACGGACAAGCCCTTCATCGCCTCCCAAGGACGAACGGACAAGCCCTTCATCGCCTCCCAAGGACGAACGGACAAGCCCTTCATCGCCTCCCAAGGACGGACGGACAAGCCCTTCATCGCCTCCCAAGGACGGACGGACAAGCCCTTCATCGCCTCCCAAGGACGGACGGACAAGCCCTTCATCGCCTCCTAAGGACGGACGGACAAGCCCTTCATCGCCTCCCAAGGACGGACGGACAAGCCCTTCATCGCCTCCTGCTGATGGAGGACCTCAGTAACCTCATCACCAGGCTCAGAAGGTTTTCTGGAAGAAACCCAAGACGTGTTCCCAGATGAGCAGGTAAGGCAGATGCTTCCTGATCCGGTTCTCCATTTTGACTTGAAACTTTCTCAGCAGTCTTCCTCAAGAAGTGTTGCTGTGATTCTGCTGTTTTGTTTTGTTTTTGTGATATTCACATGTGATCTTTTGAAAAGTGATATTTTCATTCTGAGTTGGTGTCCTGTGGTCTTTCAGGAATCCTCCTGGATCATCCGATTTCGTCCTTCATCGCCTCCCAACGACGAACAAAAGAAAATGACTGAACTTGAAACGACTTTCTTTTTTTTTTCTCTCTAGGATAATTTTGTTTAGAGACTTCATAATTTTATTTTTGTTTTATTTTATGTTTAGATATTTAAAATGTCTTTCAGTGTTAAATCTTAGTTAGAATTTAATGTCTAGGTTAGGTTATCCTGATCTATCTCTAGTTTTGCTGCTGTCGGTTTAGGTTACTGGAGGATAAATCGATCATTTTTCAACTGTTAACTTTTTGTTGTCTCGGTTATTTTTCTCTACAGAAACTACACGGGGTCTGGCATTCTGATTGGCTGTGGTTCCTTCCTGGAGAAGGACATTGGCTGACATGATGCTGCCATCACCTGACCCTTCTCAGTCTCCTGCTGTCAACGTTTCCATGAACGTAGTAAGTTCTCCTGAACAGATGCTCTGTTGTGTTTCTGCTCAGTCTTCTCTCAGCTCCAGTCCGTCATGGCAGATGGCTGCTGGTACTGAGGCCGGTTCTGGTTCTGCTGGAGGTTTCTTCCTGTTAGAGTGGAGTTCTTCCTCTCCCCTGTCGCTACATGCGTACTCGGTATGAGGGATTGCTGTAAAGTCAACAACTCAACACAAGCGGTTTGCCGTCGCCCCCTGCTGGTCAGGAGGAGTGAATGCTGCAAGTAACGACTCCATGCAATCTGCTGGGTTTCATTTGGTACAAATTTTTTAAACTATTTAAACTATAATTAACTTATTGTACTGTGAATTAATAAAAATTGGAAAATATATGGGTGAACTAAAATTATTTCAAAGTGCATTGAGACAACATTTTTGTGAATTGACGCTATATAAAACTGAATACTTAAACCAACAAATGCGCAACAAACAACCAATAACAAAAACCTTCAAAGATCAATACAAAAACCTTCAAAACCCAATACAAAAACCTTCAAAACCCAATACAAAAACCTTCAAAACCCAATACAAAAACCTTCAAAGATCAATGCAAAAACCTTCAAAACCCAATGCAAAAACCTTCAAAACCCAATNCAAAGATCAATGCAAAAACCTTCAAAGATCAATGCAAAAACCTTCAAAACCCAATGCAAAAACCTTCAAAACCCAATGCAAAAACCTTCAAAGATCAATGCAAAAACCTTCAAAGATCAATGCAAAAACCTTCAAAACCCAGTGCAAAAACCTTCAAAGATCAGTGCAAAAACCTTCAAACCAGCAACTAAACTTCAACTTAAACAATAAAATATTTATAACGTAAATTCACAAAGTTGTTGTCGAGGCATTTTATAGTCATTTCAATTCAGATTCCAGTTGATTTTACTTATCAATATGTTAGATTCAGTTAATTATTAAAGTAGTTTAGATAGTTTGTACCAAACAAAACCCAGCAGATTGCATGGAGTCGTTACTTGCAGCATTCACTCCTCCTGACCAGCAGCGGGCGACAGCAAACCGCTTGTGTTGAGTTGTAGACTTTACAGCAGTCCCTCATACTGAGCATACATGTAGCAACGGGAGAGGAAGAACTCCACTCTAACAGGAAGAAATCCCCAGCAGAACCAGAACCGGCCTCAGTACCAGCAGCCATCTGCCACGACCGACTGGAGCTGAGAGAAGATGGGACAGAAACACAACAGAGCAACTGTTCAGGAGAACTTACTACGTTCATTGAAACGTAGACAGCAGGAGACGGAGAAGGGTCAGGTGATGGCAGCATCACGTCAGCCAATGTCCTCCTCCAGGAAGGAACCACAGCCAATCAGAATGCTAGACCAGGTGTAGCGTCTATGGAGAAAAAAACAAAAGCTATGTTTATGCTAATACTATCCATTCATATAGATGTGTTATTCTCCTACACAATGTCCAGTTTGATCCTAAATGTAATAAAACTTTCTAATTCAGATTGTACAATGTTGGTCTGTAAATAAAGGAACATGAATAAACCAACAGAACCAGAACCAAGTTGACTCAAGGGAGCCATTTTAGACCAGTTAATACTGTGAGGTCTTTGGTTTAACATCAGAGCACCATAATGGTTTCTGCTTTTCTGTTTCCCCTCCCTGGGCTGCCACCTTATCGTGGTGGAGGGGTTTGAGTATCCCAGTGATCCTAGGAGCCATTAGAGGCTTCATGCCTTTGACAGAGTAATGGTGAGGGATCGGACCAAGAGCAGCCCAAAGATCGCTTAGAAATATAGACAGCTTTTCCGTTTAAGACTAGAACTATAGATGGAAGTCAGGGTTGAGGCAGTGAACTGACTGAGGGGTTATGAACCAGTTGTGCTGTTCCTTCAGCTAATTGCTGGTTTCACACGCTATTTCTGGCTTTTATTTTAACCTACACATACAACGGGGCTGATGGAGGACCAGCTCTACCTCAAGGCTCAGCAGGTTTTCTGGAGGAAACCTGGAAGAGTTCCTGGGTGATGCTTCCTGATCCAGTTCTGCATTTTGACTTGAAACTTTCTTAGCAATCTTCCTTAAGGAATGCTGCAGGTATTTATGTTTAAGTGATATTTACAAGTGAGTTTTTGATAAGTGATGGTTTCATTCTGAGTCGTTTGACCTGAAACCTGCACTGGTCCTGTTGTCTTCCTGACCTGTTGCCTCTGACGTCTCTGTGGAATCAGGCGCTGCAGCTTTATAGCAGAGCAGAAATATCTGAACATGGTTTTAGCTTCAGGCAAATGAATGTTTCCTCATCTGGAAGCAAATTAGATACTGACTCAGTCAAGCTTTTCATTCTCATCCTGATCTTTATCACAACTATACAGCTAAACTTACTCTGGGTCAACTAATGTTAGTTTGGTCCCAAGAATTGATTACTCCAGTTTATATCAAGAGTTAAATTTGTGTCATGGTTGTATCTCTTTACTGCTAACTTACAGTAAATATCACTTGACAAAAAAAGTATTTTATGTCAGTCATACATATTTTCTAATTGATATTAGTCATTATTCAAATTAAGAAACTTTTAAACTATCTAAGGAAGCCTGCTGTCTTTAACCCTCTCCTCCTGACCAGCAGGGGGCGACAGAAAAGAGGAAAAACTCCCCTTTAACAGTAAGAAACAATGAGTTTTATGTAAGCTATCATATTAATTACATTACAAAAGCATCCTAAATCTTTGGGGGTCCCCAAAACTTGTGGCCCTGGACTAATGCCTTAATGACCCCTTTCTTAAAGTCCGGCCCTGTCAGCAGCAACATTCATACTTTATCCTCGATTTGTTTTTTTAGGATAATTCCCAGTTATTGGAGAAAATGACTGCACCTCTTGTTGGTCTGTCGCAATAACCAGTAAATTAATTGCATGATAAATTCAAATGAGCTCAATTTCCATTTGTATGATTTATTTTTTCTTTATACCAAAAACTAGATGAATTGCCATCTGTCTGGTGTTTTGGTCTCAATTAAACCTTTTTAAGGACAATTTTGTTTACAGAGATGTCATAATTCATTTTATTTTTTATTTCTGTTTTTATTTTTCATATTTAAAATGTCTTCCAGGTCCAGTGTTTGTTTATTAGCATTTAAAGTTTCAGAATGTGTTCATTCTTTGTTTTGCCATTATATTAGTTGAAAAATGATTTTAAAAGAACATTATGGTTTATCGCAATAACTTTTGGGATAGTTTATCATTCACTAAAATTATCTTGACGGTCATACATTTTGCTGGACAATAAATTATCCCAGAAGTTTTTGCAATAATCCATGATATTGTTCTTTTAATACTATTTTCAACTAATATAATGGCAATAACAAAATGCATGAACACATTCTCAAATATCAATAAACTTTAAATTCTAATGACTCAGCTTTTGGTAGAGAGAAAAGAGAAACAATAAATCATACAAATGGAAATTGAGCTTGTTTTAATTTATTGTGATTAATTTATTTATTATGACAGGTTTACATCTGGCTTTAAATATTTTATTTATTAGGTTGTCAGTGTTTTACGTCCTGTTGGGACCAGAAGAAGAGGATGTCTTCCCTCTGGTCCTCCATTCAGCAGCTTCTTTGGGTTTTTATTTCCCATCTCCACAATAAAGAGTTTGCTGAAAATGATTCATTTCTGAGTTTCTGTTTCGGCTTTTTATTTTGTCCTGTGAGCAGTGGGAGAGTTTCATCATGTGGAGCAGCAGCTTGATGCAGTTGGACTCTGGTACCACTCGCTCATCTGTGGCGCCGCTGCTGGGGGAAGATTTGGGATCAGACGACCTGAAAATCAAGATCAGAAAGAAGAAAACATATTGATGAGACCTTGCTTTAGACCCATCTAAATCCACTCTGGTTCCCTTCAGCATGTCCATTTTGATTATTTATTTTCTTACAGGGATGTTCTCACAATCTGTTAATCTGAAATAAAAATTTATAAAACCAGAAAATTCTAGAAGTTTATCTCTGAATGTGGAGATTTGACATGAAGATTATACTTGTTGCTCCATCCACCTTTCAGTCATCCATCCATTTATTTTTTTGTTCATCCATCCATCTTTTAAATTGATTAAGTAGGCAGGGAAGGGAGCCAGTAAAGTTGCTACCTGTACATTCTTCATTACACTACCTGCTTTTAGCTCACTAGATACTTTAAAATTATATAAAAAAAAAGATAAAGAAAAATGCAGCAACCAATGTCTCAAAGTTCGTTTTTTTTTTTTTTCATTTTTAGGAAATAAGTGGTTTTAATGGTAATAGGAGAGCTATAGTGAAGAAGTTTTCTGTACTTTTAAGACGTGTTTTTAATCAATCATCTGGAATTTGACTGTTATTTTAACCTGTGCATTATTAGACCGGCACATTACCGCCACCTACTGGATTGGATTGGGACGTACAGGCTTTGCAGTGGGGGCGAGACCATCTGGAAAATATGTAGGGGGGATTCATTCAAATTTATTATTTATCTATTATGAATCTACCGCGGTCACTGATTATATTTGCTTAATTTTATAAATAATTATTGTTTATCATACTAAATTTGTACTGGTTGTAATAAAAACGTAAAATTTAAGGTTTATACAATCCCTAAACTGTCACATAATGGTATGACCCGGCCAACATAAGCGCCTAACCGCCACCAACTAACGGTTCTGGTCGAAGATTCCCCGAAGGCTCCTTGTTTTGTAAATCCTGTCGCTCATTGCTTTCTGCTTCGTCATCGCACATCCAGAAGAGAGAAAATGGTAAGAATAATTAAACTTTTGTTTCGTTTTGACTTTTCACAGGAAGGGATATGAAAACTGCAATGATTTTAGCTCTCAAAATTTTCGCGCTCATTTTAACAGAGTGAAATTTATTATCCACGGTATTATGAGCAAATATTTTCAACCCTGATGTAAGTGTAAGTGCATTTAAAATGGTCGAGACTTTTTTTTTTTTTTTTAACGGTGATAGTGGCTCAAACCAACCGCTAACTGCTGCAGTTAGCCGTCAGTTGACAGTTAGCCTAATAGTTATTAAAGGACTTTGGCGCGCATTTAGTATTTGCTCAAGTTATTTTTCCTTGGCAAATAATTACTGCCATTGATATTTTGGGAGTAAAAAAAAAAAAAAAACTTTTAGAAGAAACTTGTCTTTTGACTCCCGCCTTTTTTCTTTTTTCTTGCCGGTGTTCAGTTAGATGTTTCTTCAACTGATATAACGTCCATTCATCTTTCAAGACAAACGTTTTGGTTCTGCTAACGGGCAATTTAGAATGAATTCCTTAACTCTTTTACAGCCACAGTTTGGACAAAGAGCTTAATTTTCTAAGTACAAAACTATAAACAGTTTGTCAAATGTTGCTATCAGTATAACTGGCTGATTTTATTAGTCTAAGGTGACTCACAAAGTGATACAGGAAAGGGCTCATCAATAAATTATATCAATTCAGTTAGCTTCATAATGGTTTTGTTTCCCACTTTGATGTCAGATGGCATGATTTATCTATGTCCCATATTAAAATTAATCTTTTCTTTCTGTCCAGCGTGAGTGTATTTCCATCCATATTGGTCAGGCCGGAGTCCAGATTGGTAATGCCTGC
>CAEFZY010050746.1:0-17901 GCA_903066815.1 Brachyrhaphis roseni
CTGAAGGAAACCACACAAAAACCTCTGAAGACACTGAGAGCAACTTCCTTCTTCACCAGATGGAAACAAGATGGAGGATCAGATCTTAGTGTTGGAGGATTTCTCTTTAGTCTTTGGCTAAAGACCAGGAGACATTTCTACTGCTAGCGCTAGGCTAGCATGTTAGCTTTGGTTGTATTTACCCAGAATGCCCTTCGCTGTAGTCCACTTCCTGCTTTTGGAGCGGGCTCCTCTGCGTAAAATAGATTTTTTTTTTTTTCTTTCCAAGATGTTCTAATGTTTTTCCCTCATCAAAAACAAACCTGAAGTGTTGCATTCTGGGACGACTTCTGGAGGCGGAGCTTCAGAAAGAGCAGGAGTTTTTAAAAAGACGGAGGTCCAATTTCAAAGCGTCACATGGGTTTTATGTGTCACACAGTTATTAGATTGTGTTTTGAAACGGCACCGTGTGCCTGGAAAGCGCGACACTGGCCCTTTAAATATTTCCACATAAATGTCAAACAGACCTTCAGTCTCCAAGCTGCTCAGAATTTGTCGCCCGTCCATTTCTCCCTATCACATCGTGGTACCAACTGGGCTGGTTTTGATGGAGACGGTTTTCAGTTTGAAGATGGTTCTGGTTTGGAGTCGAAGGATCTTCCTGTTGAGAAACATCAACAAGTTCAGCTTCAGGTCGGCCAGCAGGAACGTTTCCATCAGGTGTCAATAACTGAACCCACAGAAATCAGATTTATTGATATTTTGTAGATTTTTCAAGTTATCATTGAAAACTTATTTTTGCCCTAAAATGGTGAATGTTTGGAGTTGAATCATAACATACATATTTTGAATCATACAAATCTTTTTTTTTTTGATCTTGTGCTTTCAATTTCTGGTGGACATTTTTTAAAATGGCCACCAGGACTGTAATGGACAATGTATGTTTTTCAATAATGTCAGCAGCAGTTATTAGCAACAGCTAACCAAAATGCTGGGCCCACTAACCACTAACTTGCCAGATGAGAATCTCAGCTCTGCTAAAACCTAATTTTTAAAAATGTTTAAAAGATGTGCGGAAGCCAACCCTACGTTGCTAAACAAAGAAATAGCAAAAGCTAACAATAAACATAGAAACTCCCAGAAGCTAACGGTAAACAGCTAAGCACAAACAATGAGTGAAAGCTAACGCTGTACACATATAACAATAGCAGATGCTAATGCTAAACCAATAAAATATTGAATTAGCAGAAGCTAATGCTAAGCAGCTAAACTCTGTTTGCAGACGACCTCCTCTTCGTCCGAGTCGGCCGCCGGTTCCACCAAAGTTTGAGTCGTCGCCTCCACTTTAACCCCAGAGGCGCCGACCTGCTGCTGGACGGAGCTGCCGAAGGTGATGATGAAGATGACGATGAAGGTGATGATGAAGATGACTTCCTGTCGTCGGATCCGGTCCTGCAGGAACTCCAGATGGAAACCGACCGCCTCTCAGTGCCTTGCTCAGCAGCGTCACACAAACATTCAGGGTCCAAACCTGCTGCTGGTGGCCTTACAGCGCCCCCTGCTGGCACCACGGGATTCTGTGCCTTGCTCATGGACACACTGGACAGAAATCAAAGCTGGGGTCAAAGTTCAGACAGTAGAGTTGGAGGATCAGCGCAGTGTCTGATTGGACGGAGGAGGAACCAATCAGATTCTTTATATTCCCATGAAGACTTTGGATTAAACTCGGAGAAAAACGAATCTGAAGATGTTTTCAATCCAACGGTCACAAATATTTCTAGCTCAAGTTTTATACAAAATGTTCTGATGTAAGAAAAATCATTGCAGTCGATTCGTTTAGGAATAAAATATCCAACATCAGCGTTTCTTCTTCTTCTTCAGTTGGTTGCTCCTCCCACCGTGTGGCCGACGGTTCTGACCCGCTCAAATCTTCAGAACCTTCTGGACCTAACCAGTTTCTACATCCAATCGTAGACCAGGATGTCCACTGCTGCAGGACTTCCTGGTCTCTGTCCAATCAGGGAGCAGAGACACGCCCACTCTCCACAAAGTGGAGACTCTCCACATATTTAACTTTATGAATATCTTATGATAAACGTCCCATAGAGAAAAATATAGCTGTTAGTAACTGAATATTTAATGTAGTTAAATATTCGGTTCTGCTCAGACTCTGAAAGTAAATCTGTTGCTTTAAATCATCAAGCAGAAGATTTCTATGTTGCTTTAAGCTAACGGGACGTTTCTACTGCCAAATGCTTTGGTGCTTCGGTTTTTCATCTGTTAAAGTCAGAACATTATTGCTTCAGGAGTGAAGAACTGCATATAAAATGATGCTTTGCTGCGTTTGTTTCTGTCTACAACAGTAAAATAATTTCGGTGATCCATCCTTCCTTCTCTTGCTCAGCAGTAAAAATCTTCCCGCTGTTTCTTCTTTTTCGCTTCGACGTCTTTTTGTGTTCAAACTCAGCTGACGGTGCCGTCGCTCCGCCCACACTGAAGCTTTCGATCTGTTGCTATGACAACGATCATCCAGCGAAACAGAAAGAGTCAATTTGACCAGCGTTGGCATTAAAGCATAAGTCAAAAGATTCAGAAATTTTACAAAAAATACAAAATTCAAAGATTTTAACTTAGAGCAGAACCTGGATTTTTTTGTGTTAAAAACAACATCTGGAATATCTGGTTCTATTTTTCTAGCTGAAGGAAAATTTGTTTCTGTTTCCAGGAATTTAAAGTATTTAAACTGAGCAGCAAATGAAGGAGAAACAGGAAATGTATCTGAGATACAAGAAGATAGTTGGATGTTTTCCCTTCTCTCCCTCATCCCTCCATCCCTCCTCAGCTGTAAATCCAGATCTTCTCCTTCCGGCTGCAGCGGTTCCCTGAATCTCCTCAGGTTCCTCTGATTGTTTCCTGATTTTCTGCAGAAGAAGAAACTCCGGCTCCTTTCTGCTGCTTCGACTCTAAGTTGTGTGTAAATCTGAGGCGGAGTTTGGATCCGGACCAGAACTTCCTCCTCCTTTCTCTAAGTGGTTTTCAGAGAAGCGTGTTTAAAGTTCCTGAAAGCATCGCCGGCGCGTTATCTGCTCCATTTCATCACATCCTGGAGCGCTGCCTCCTCCTCCTCCTCCTCTTCGTCGCCTCTGACCTCAGACTGAGGGAAGGAAGCTGCGGTTGTTCTGATCGTCACTCTGAATGCTGCTGCTCTACGCTCCGGAGCCAACCCGACCTGCAGCATGGCCTCTTCGCTCTCCCTCCTCTTCCTCAGCCTGCTGGGCTCCACGTGCGCTCTCCCTCCTCCTCGGATCACCTTCCTGCTCAGTAAGTCGCCAGCTGAATGATTATTGATCGGCTCCGATCGGCAGGTTGCTGCTTTCAGATGAGAGGATGAAGAAATGTCAGCGTTTATCTTCCTCTCTGACGTTTTCCTGCCTCAGAGCCGATTCTGATTCTGCTGTGGTTCCGCCGTTTGGGTCAGAGAACATCTGATCAGAGAAATGACAGAAGTTTGTTTCCATGATTGGGTCCAGAGTGAATAATGCTGCTACGCCCAGTTTCATGGTCCAGCTCTGCTGTCATCTCCCAGAGGAACGAAGGCGTTCTCACCATGCTGAAGCAAAAACATCCATTTTAGATTCATTTGAAACTTAATTCTGATTTTTAATCAATTTAAGTTTATTTAATCAGCATAAATAGATTATTCTGTCCAGAACAATCCAGTCAGCAGCGCTTCTGGTTTTCTTCTCCTGACCAAGCATGTGGCGACAGTGGACAGGAATCACTTCCTCTCTACTGAGAGGAAAACATCCAGCAGAACCAGAACCGGCTCCGTTTGACCGGCGCTGATGAGACAGGAAGTACAGGGAACGAGAACCACGTCGGTTTGTTTTCACGTTTTAAATGAGGAATCTGTCGGCTTCTCATTCAGAGCAGAACGACGCATGGAAACGCTTCCAGGGTCCGATACTGGAAAAGGTTTGAATACAAACCAGAACCGAGTCAACAAAATGACCAACATGGCCGCCGCGCTCAGCATGTCTGCCTTCATGAAAACAACTTAGAACCAGAATGTGATTTATCAAACTGAGCTCCTGGTTTTAAAGGAGGCAAATCTGCACGCAAAAATGTCTGCAGTCGCTACGGCAACCGAAACGTAACCACAGCTGGTCAAAATATTTGGAACTTATATATTTAAAACAGATTTTTATAATGAGCTAATGATTCCTGATGCTCTGCAGGCGTCAAAGATTCAGAACCAAACCGGTTCAGACGGCTGGAACTGGAACACTTTATGTTTTTTAGGGATTGTGAGGTTTCAAACGCTCCAGACTTGCAGATCTTCCTAAAGGATCCTGCGATGCCTCCAGGCCAGAGACGGGTCAAAGTTCCTCCACAAACTTCAGACTTTTATCAATATTTGTTTTTTTCTGGTTTTTTATCGTATCGCTCAGAGGCGATTTGTTTCTTGTGAGATAAAATTTGCTCTACAGATTATTTAAAGCCGCTCAGATGAAGTGGCGCATCTCTGCAGCAGTGAACCACATCCTGTCTGAGCAGAACCCCAGAAACAGGAAGCTGCCACTGAACGGGTCAGCTGACAGACGAACCGACGTTTCTTCACCTGGCCTGTTTTTAGATCACCTTTAATTCACGTCTGAGACTCAGACCTGAGTGGAAACAGACGGAGGCAGACCTGAGGTCAGCAACGGTTCCTGTGGGTTTTCAGATCAGCCATCAGGTTGCTGTTAATCACTTTGACCTCGGTTTGTCATAACGCTCACTGAAAGTTTCCACTGAACGTCTGATGACACAGACTCATTTTTAGATTTGATCTGGTTTCCGGTCGATCTTTCTTCATTCATTTAAAAAAGTTAGCAACATATAAAAGTTCTTTACTTATAAAACAGTCTTATTGTTAAAGTCATTTTGTATAAACCTCTAAACAGAACCTCCTCAGGTTCTCCACCTGTGATGTGTTTATTCTGTACCCAGAATGCATTGCCCCTGCAAAGCACCCAGCAAACAGTGTAAAACCTCCTGATGTTCTACTGAATCAGCAGCAGTTAGTGAAACTGAACAGTTCTGAACCAAAGAATCAGTTCCTGAAGCAAAAAACCTACAAGTGCAATGACAAATTGGAACCTGTAGAGGGCGCTTTGCCACATTGTGTCATTAACATGGTGGCTATCAATATGGTTGAACTTATTGCTTTAGCATTAGCTTACCCTAAACACCATGTTGGTGTAGCGCGCTAGTGGACCGAATGTTTACTTAGCGCTTTAGGATTAGCGCAGCTAGCTTTTTAATTAGCGGCGCCGACTGTTGGTTCTGAAGAACCGTTGGCTCATCAGACCAACGGGTCGTGTTGTTTCTTCTCAGACTCACCAGAAAGACCTTTGGTTCACTTGAATCTCACGGACATCAGCAACACCACCACACTGTTGCTTAGCAACGACGGCTCCACCCTTTACGTTGGAGCTAGAAATGCCATCCTCTTATTGGATGTCAGCCGGAGTGATGTCATCAGCCTGAGGAATAAGGTGAGCTCCGGATCATCCGGCTGAAGGCGTCTGACTCTTCCTGCTTTGACACTCAGGTGTTTGTTGTGTTCAGGTGACATGGAGTCCATCCGAGATCGACAGAAGAGAATGTGCGTACAAAGGGCAGGATCCGGAGGTAATCCGATTCGTCCGATTCCAACCAGAACCCAACCTGATGGAAGAGAAAACCCTTACCGCTGCTGCATTTTGAACCCTGAAATGATCTTTTCTAATATTTCCATCATACTATGTTTTAACTGCGACATCAAAAACAGAGAAATGCAAGAATGGATCAGGAGCTGGTCGGTTGGGTCGGTTCTCCAGAATGTGGGCAAGAATGAGGGTCATAGATACGGGTTTTATCTGAGCGTTAAAGGAAGCACTATGAGTTTTACTAAACCATGATTTAACTAGTCAGATCTGCAGCTGAGCGTCATCTGCATAGTAGAAGAGAACTGGGCCAAACACACAACCCTGTGGAACTCCATAATTGCAGCTGGACTTCAGTGAATAAGTATTTTTAAGGTACTTTTCACAGATAGAAATTCTACGTTTCTTCATAAAGAAAAGTTCACATGGTGTTGCTGTTGGGACTTTCTCTGGTTGTCATGAACTGATGGTCTGTGGTTGTTCAGGGTGAAAATACACCAACCACCAGTTTAGCACTTCGCTAACCAAAGATGATTCCAAACCTACAAGGAGTTTCAGGGCCTATTTCAGCCATTTAACTGTTTCAAATGTTTTTATTGCCTCTTTTGCCCCAAAACGAGCCCTTCAACACTTTGAGTACCTCCAGCCTCAAAGTTTCAGAAAGTTGCTGTGAATTTTCAGTTGTTCAACATGAAAACCAAACAAACGACCCAGAACAGCCATCTGGGGATCTAGACCTTCATCGACTCAGATTAAACCATCTAGAAAACAGAGTTTTGCTTCATCTCTGAGCAGCAGGAGACCATCTGGAGGTTTTAAGAGTTTGGTCGATCAGCCAAACACTTTCCTTCAGTTGTTCAAAGTAACATCTGCTCCAAGTTCATCTGTGTTGTTTCCTTTCTGCCTGCAGGTCGACTGTCAAAACTTTGTTCATGTTGTTCAGCGAATAAACTCCACCCACCTGTACGTCTGCGGCAGCAACGCCTACAACCCTCAGCAAGCCTTCATCGTGAGTCTTCATCCTCTTTTGACTCCACAGTCATGAGATCAGAGAAGGTCACAGCTTCTGTTTATTTCCTGCAGGACATGGCGCGTCTGTCGGTGGTCCAGCAGGACGACGCTAGAGGGCGCTGTCCGTTCAGTCCTTTTGAACGGAGCTCTGCAGTCATCATTGGTTAGTTTGAGTTTTATATTAATGTAAAGATCTGCAGACAACGTAGGTTACAGAAATGTTTTATGAATATTATCAGGAGAACATGTTGAGTGCAGTTTCTATTTGAAGTCTATAATTAAAGTTGCAAGCAACCTCGGGCGGCCCTCGCAGCCAAGCGCCGCTCCGGCCTATCAGCCACCGCGGGGGTTCCAGCACCGCCGGTCGGCCGCCACAGCAGAAGCTCTCATGCATTTTACACGCCGTCCACCAGGCGTTACGCACCGACACGTTCCGCAGCGCTTCCCGACAACGCACGAAAAAATCTGGTGCAGATCGGGCGATGTAGCACAGAGATAAAGCTGATGGATGAACCTAGGGGGCGCAGCGGAGTCAAATTACATTTCAATGGTGTTGGGCTTTTAAGTGCTGAACAGAGGTCATACATATCCAGTTGGAGACAAGCAGATGCTCCATGTGTGATTTAGAGACAACTGCATTAATATGGCGCGGGACTATTAGCCATTTGACGAATAGTAGCACTGCACTGCAGCCAACATTGGTGTCTCATAATGTTGTCTGAAATAATACAGACACCAAGTGGCCAATTTGGTTATTTGCAGAAATTTTCTGCATATATGTATTACAGTAGTCACATCGTCACTAATGGTTTTTCGTTCGATCCGTCGTAAATTTCTACAGACGTATCAAAACTCGTTTAAACCAATCTAGTTAAAAAGAGGAGCTCATTCTGAGTTCAGCGGTGTACTTCAATATGGTTTGTATTGAAGTTAACAAGATAAAAGCCGATTTAAGTTTCTACCCGCTAAGCATGATGGGTAAGTGGAGCGGATATTTTAGTTTGGAATAATTGTGTAGTGATTTTATCTGGCCACATGATGGAGCCAAATACCTGTTATTTGAAATGATAGGCATATTTATTATTATTTTTACCCAAAATTAATGAATCTTTGTACTGTAAGCTACAAAACACAAATATTTTAAAAAACTGCAAATATATAACAATGTATATTTAGAGAATTATTATATTTACATTACCTATGTGCCACAGATGCATTTTTCTGTATTTAATGGAGCCAAATGCCTATTATGTGAAATTACGCCAAAGGAGGGATTTTGTCCAAAATGGCCGACTTCCTGCTGGGTTTAGACCCTGGGTCCAAGAGACTTTTTTGTACGTGCTGACAAGATACACATTTGTACCAAGTTTCATTACTCTATGCTATAGAATGGCTTTGGGCTGATTATTTAAAATATTCTAGGGGGCGCTATGGAGAAATTAGGCCACGCCCACCTAATTTTGTTGAGGAATCCTGTAGGGGGTTGGATAAGGAAGCATCCCAGAGAGTTTGGAGCGGCTCGGCCCGAAACTGTGAATTTCAGAGCCAAATGTATGGCAGCGGCGTTACAGGTCACTTCGCCACACCCACCTGCTCCATCGAATTCGGTCGGGGTTGGAATCCACAACACACCAACATGTCTTCTGTCTCTGGATCCAGTTTCATGTTGATGAGGTCAAAGGGGTAATATAGCAACCGTTTACAGTAAAACATGACACTTCCTGTTCTCAGGGGGCGTGGCCTAAGTGATGTCATCATTTGACTATTGGGAATTGTAGGATACTCAATGATCAATCACTGAAAGTTTGGTGCCTCAGTGTCTTTGTGTAGGAAATATAACAGTTTTGCATTTTATGGCGAGTAGGTGAACTTTGACCCCTGGTAACACCCCTTCAGCATTGTCCAATGCTTACCGTTTTGATAACTTTAAACTGACTATGCCTTATGAACAGACTGACCGAGTTTGAAGCCGATCGATCAAAATCCCTAGGAGGAGTTCGATCAAATACGAAGGCTGTAAACGGCAAAAAAGGGGTCAAAATCTGAACTTCAGTCCAAAATGGCCGTTGAGTGCAGTTTCTATTTGAAGTCTATAAAACTTAAGAAGAGTCAGAAAGAAGCTTCGCCACACATGGACTGGACCAAGAGACTCCTCTGTTGGACTCCTGGTGACTCTGGTCTCACTGGAAGATGTCCATCCTTACAGTCTGCCTGATCCCAGAAAACCACCTGCTGCCTGAACAAGCTCTGTGGCATCCTGCCCCTCAGGAGGTTCTGGAGCTTACTGGACCTTTTTGAAGCATCTTGTTGGGAGCTGAACCGCTCTTCTTTAAGTTTTTGATGAACTTGAGAACTTTCCTTTCAGCTGTAGTTACGGAAGGCTGTAGCTTCTCTTCAGAGGAAACCACTGAAGATTAGACTAATTAAACTCATAATCATCATCATCTGCTTATCTGGGACCGGGTGACTGTGGCAGCAGTCTCAGCAGACGTCCCTTTCCCCGCCACCTCCTCAGGAGGAAGCCCAAGGCGTTCCTAGACCAGCAGAGACGCATCGTCCTTCCAGTGTGTCCTGACTCATCCCCTTTGTTTCCTCCTGGAGGGACAAGTCTGAAACATCTCCTTCACCAGGCATCCAGAAAAGATGCCAGAGTCACCTCAGCTGATTCCTCTGGATGTGAAGGAGCAGCAGCTCTACTCCAGACTGAAGAGCCCAGAGTGAAGAGGAAACTTATTTATTGTATCCAAGATTTCTTTTTTTTTTTATCATAACCCAAATTTTATGACTGAGAAATGTGTGAAGAAGATCCCAATTACTTGAACTCCTCCACTTGAGGGACGAACTTCCCTCCAAGCTGGAGAAGACAAGTCAGCCTTTCCGGTGAAAAACCATCGTCTCTGGAGCTGGTTGGTCTCTCAGCCGCCTCACTGTGAACTGCCAAAGGATGCATGACTTCTGCAAAAAGCAAGAGATGAAATCCACCCAACTGGACCCTCCAGCTCTTGGCGGAGCCTAGAAATCCTATCTATAAGTTACAAAAAGGACTGGTGACAAAGAGAAGTCCTGCCGAAGCCCTGGGAACCTTGTTAGTGCCGGCAATGCGAACCGAGCTCACTGTACAGAGGACGGATAGCTCTAGTGAAGGATTTACTACCCCTGGGGCCCTTCCTACAGGTGCCCATGAGGGACACAGTTGCTGAATTGGTTGGGGAAACTGCCAACCCTCAAGAACCCTGCTAGCAGTGTAGCTCTGCTCCATGTTGCCTCATAAACCAAACCCTCCCTCCAGTCTGAACCAGGCCTTACTCATCAGTCCATGTGTTGTTCTTCAGTGTTTCTCTTGTCATGCAGATCAGGAACTGTTTGCTGCCACAACCACCGACTTCAAGGGGAAAACCCCACAAATTTCACGATTCCTCAGCAAAGATGGCCGCCCAGACATCAGCCTAGACTCCTCCATCAGTTTACTTGAGGGTGAGTGGATAAAATCTCTGAAGTGTACCTGTAGAGGACTCTGTTACTGTCCTGGATCCTCACAGAAAAAAGTTCACAAAAAGAGTCAAAAGACTGATTCAGAAATCTGTCCTCTCAGGCCCCTTTTAGCAGATTTCACTCAATCATCTTAGAAATTATTGTAATTTAGCGTAAACATTAGAAACTGTAATCTTTGATCGTTCAGAAATCTGTGCCACATGATCTAACTTCAGTAAAATCACACAGAAGTGGGTTTAATGTTAGATCATAGTTCCTCATTGATTCAGTTCCTCTTTGTGTCATAAGTGTCTCTGAGAAATGTTGCTCTCATTTTGAAACATCCTGTCCTTGTTTATAGACTGGAAACAGGAGAGATTTGAGAAAACCCTTTAACTTTGCTAAAGTTTCACATCTGTGTGATGAGCAGTCCATCTGCTCTCAGATCTCTTTTCCCTGCATTCGTACCACCTGAGTTTCATTCTCAGTCAACACTTCCTGCATTTTCAGAGCCAAGATTTGTGAGCGTGTCATTGGACCCGGCAGGACAGAAACTCTACTTCTTCTTTTCTGAAATCGGGAAGGAGTTCAACTTCGTCGACGAGCTTCAGATTCCCAGAGTGGCTCAAGTCTGCAAGGTTCTGGAGACGCAGAGCAGCGATGCGTGACCCGATGGCGGGTCAGAGATAATAACGCTCTGCCGGTTTCGCAGGACGACGTTGGAGGACAGAGGATTCTGCAGAAGAGGTGGACATCCTTTGCCAAGTCTGCTCTGCTCTGCAAGCCTCCACAACAGCTTCCCTTCAACATACTGGAGGACATGTTCGCCCTACAGCCACCAGAGGGCGCCGACGCCTCAGAAACACTGTTTTATGGCGTCTTCACCTCCCAGTGGTGAGGCTCCATCTCATTCCTGATGGCGGTGCTTTTACTGACCCGGCTAACATGAGAACCTGGGTTTCAGGTCCAGGCCTGAGTCTGCAGTTTGCACCTTTAAACTGAAGGACATCCAAGATGTGTTTGCTGGAAGCTTTATGACCCTGGAGAAGGAAACGAATCAACTGAAACACACAGCCGGAAAATACCTGGGACAGGTGAGAACATCCAGACGTACCAAGTTACCACACCTAGCATACCTAGCATCTGTTCAGCAGATAAAGGTAAATCTGAGCTTCGTTTCCACTCATTCTGTCTGAGTTCAATCTGTATGTAAAATGGTGTTAATGATTTCTGCTTCAGTCTTTAGGTGTGGAAATGATTCTGATCTCTTCCAATCTGAATGACAAACTGAGACATTAAAGTGTCTTTTCACAGAGCGCCTCCTCTCAGACGCTGCTATTTAGCCGTCTTTAGCCGTCTCACAGTCTGTGTAGTTAAAACAGGACAAACTTCGGACCAATCCCAACCCGGAGGGAGCGGCGTACTCCAACGGTCTTCCTGCAGTTTTGATCTTCATTTTGTGAACCTTGCTCACGGTGAAGCTCATGTCCGACTTGATGTAGAAAAAATGAACTGAGTCCAAATGTTTGCCTTAAATGAAGGAACTACTCTTTCATTTCTGTGGTTTCTTCTTTGTTTTGGTCTTTCTGCTACACCCAGTACCGTCCCCACGCTGTTAGGAGATGGAGGCTGACAGACAGCGCATTTTATTTATGTTTTTATTGATTTTGGGACATTTTAAATTGATTCTGAATCGTAACAAGTGAAAATTGGGATTCTTATGAATCCATTTCTTTGTCACAGGCATAATAACGATCCTCCTGGTTCTCCTGACAGTGCGGCCTCTCAAACTCCTCCGACTCTGAGCTTTCTGAGGTGAGGATGACCTACCAGACCAGCAGGAACGTGAAACCAGTTGGACCAGTTCTTGTTTCTCCTGAGCAGAAATACAGTCGTGTGGTCGTAATGAAGACAACGGCGGCCAACGGCCAACAGTACGACGTCCTGTTTCTCCTCACCGGTGAGACGCTGAACTCAAAGTGGTAAAAATGAACAGATTAAGTTTCTAAAAGACTTTAAATAGATGCAGTAGTGGACACATTTCTGATCATCTTTTCTTTAGCACTTCAGTGTTTTTGCTGACCTTGAAATTGATTTTATTGCTACTCCTCATGTTTTCCTCCTGCGGTGCGCAGCAGCACCTGATGTTTAATCTGTACCCAGAATGCATTGCTGTAGAGATACATGCTGCAGCGTTTTAGCGTTAGCTCCATTGATGTAGCGCTTTAATATCATCAGAGCTGTTGCTTCTGTTTAGTCTTTAGGGTTAGTTTGGCTAGCGGTGCCATCAGATGTTTCTGAACTGAACCTTGATCAGAATCATTTCTTCGCCATCCAGAGTCCGGGTTCCTCCACAAGGCGGTTCCTTCGGATCAGGGCCTTCGAGTCGTTGAGGAGGTCCAAGTGTTCAGGGAACCTCAGCGGGTCAAAAGCATGATCCTGTCTTCCTCCAAGGTAGACCTCACACCACAACACCTGCACCACCTGCATGGTTCTGCTGGTTCACGGTGTGGTTCTGGTTCTGAAGGGACTCGTGTATGTGGGAACGTCTGAGGGAGTGACGGCGGTACCGGTGGCCCGGTGTCTGAGCTACCAGAGCTGCAGGCAGTGCATCCTGGCCAGGGATCCGCTGTGTGGCTGGAGTCCGACCCGCAGAACCTGCACGGGTTTGGACGGCGCCGATGACAATATGTGAGTGGATCTTAATCACCCAGAACATCAGAACTGATCAATAAACTGGACATCTGCTGCCAGATTAAAATCAACCTAAATGGCCGAGTGGGAGGAAAACAGTTATTATAAATACCTGATAAGTTCATAAAATAGCAATAAATGACGGAATAAGTTCAGAACTGATGATCCTCAAAATGGCAGAATAAACAACTTTTATCTGATATGTAAGTTTATAAAAGGAATCCACAGCATGCTGGCCTAAATATGGAGTCAGTTTGAACGTAAAGCAGTTCTCACTGATTCATATTTACTTACAAATGTTACATTGTTATTTTTTTTAAATAATCGCCAGTCATTTTTTAAAATAAATAAATAATTCCTACCTTTTTCTTTCCAAAAGATGTTTTAGGCTAAGAAAATAATTTTTGTCTCAAAATGGCCGTTATTTTAAAAAGGTGTCGACATCCATAGGTAGCTAACGCCCTTAGCAACAGCTAACGCCCTTAGCAACAGCTAACGCCCTTAGCAACAGCTAACGCAAAGAAAAACACGTGGAAGTCATTTTTACATACATAATGTTTTGATGCCGATGCTAACCGTTAGCAACCGGAGCAGCTAACTCTCTCCTTCCAGGTTAGCAGCAGCAGCAACACACATCTTTCCTCTTGTCTGCTGCCTTAGCTTTATTTCTTCTTCTTTTGTTTTTTACTGGCAGATGGGAACCAATTTAAGGTGCATTTACCGCCACCTACCAGGCTGGAGTGTGATCATCCATACACACTCACATACTTTAAATACCATTAAATAACCCTGTGGGGTTTTTTTTATAAAAAAAATCTAATTAATTGATTTCTAACAGAATTTGATTTATTTCCTAAAAGATTTATCAAAGAAAATCCTATTTTCTCTCTATTTAGTATCATTTTTAAGAGCTGACGTTCCTCTGAATACTTATTACATTCTAGTAAGACATATTCCACCGTTTCCATCTGATTACAATCATTACCAGTCCATGTTTCATGTTTCCTTATTCTGAAAAGAGAACTATTAAGTCCAGTATGACCAATTCTGAGTCGAGATATTTCCGCCTCTTCTTTCACTCCTGCTCAGATTGAAACGGCTTAATGTTCATATTAGCACCTAGCATATTTCATTCACCCAGGATGCATTGCGGCGTAAACAAAATGGCAACATCTGTGTGACAATATTATTACATAAACTAAACAGCCTGCAGTATTTTTGCTGTATTGTTTTTACATCTAAAATAATTTTTAAAATATTTTTTATAAAAATGTTTTTTATGAAAGCTATTGCTGCACGTAACAAAACTAATTAATCCTTAAATACTTTATTTAACAAACTCCCTGAGCTAGAAGCAGTCGACCAGCCCTACTGTGTAAAAAATGAAAGAATGATGAAAGCTGCTGAAGGAGGCAGTAAAACATGACCGTGTTTGTTTCGTCTCAGAGTTCAAACCCTGGAGAACGACACGGTGAGCGAATGTCAGCAGGAAGAGCAGATCTGGCAGCACCAAGGTAGCTTCCCCAACATCCACATTACCAAACACAATCTGCTGAAGGGAAACCTTCACCGGTGTTCGTCTTTCTTCCCTGAAGAAGTCTTTGTCCAGTTTGGCAAAGTTGTGACGCTTCCGTGTGTGAGGCCGTCTAACCTCGCCGTGCTGAACTGGACCTCCGCCGACGGCGCGGATCTATCGGACCGGCTCTTCATCCAGGCAGCAAATGGCAGCCTCCACTTCCTGGCCTCCACCCGGACCTTCGGGAGCTACCGCTGCCAGGCAGAGGAAGGCGGAGTCACGGAGATGGTGGCGAGCTACGACGTCCGGGCAGCGTCCAGTCCTCGGCATCTGTCGAAGGTCAACCAGGATCCGGCGACCCCGGTCCCGGAGGAGACGTCTGTTGGGACCGAGGAGCCGACTGTGATCCCGGTTTCAGATGAACCAAAGGATGAAACCTTCATCACAAACGATTCCGACCCAGAGGAGCGCGTGACTCAGGCTAAAGGTGAAGCGTTTTCCATCCAGGAAATAGTCCCGACCTCCAGGAAGGACAGCCGGTCCATGAAGAACCCGGCTGAGGAGGCACCGACCCAGAGGAGCTACCACAGCGAGCTGGTGGTGGTGTCCCTGCTGCTGGCCGCCTGCGTCCTGATCCTGGCGCTCGGTGCCGTCCGCATCTGGAAGCGGCGGAGCGCCGGCTCCTGGTCCAACCGGCTGCCGTCCGCAGACGACGGAACCAGAACAAACACTTCCGTGGAGATCCACTCACTGAGCGGCCCGGAGGACACGGGTCTGGACCCAACCATCATGGAGTCCAGTGGCGGGTCCGGGCCGTTCTGAGGCTCCAGAATCTGATCGGTCGGTCATGAAGGACTTCCCAGCTGTTCTGACCCATTTTCATTCGCCTTTAGGGCCAGTAGATTCTGTTCCCCATGACTCAGTGTGAAGTCCAGAACCACAAATCCTTTCAGATTGTTTCAGTTTGAAGGTCCAGAGATGTAGCGCCATTTTACAGCACAATCAAGTAACAGTTACCTCCAGTTATAAAATGTTATATACCTAAATATCAAATATGACTTAGAAGAAATCAGACTTCCTGATTTAACATCTTGAATTAAGAGGCTCCTCCTCTTCCTGAAGCTCCGCCTCCAGAAAGTCATCCAACATGGCTCCTCTATTAACCTTTTAAAGGTTTTACCAGCTTTGCTCTGAGCAGCAGCTCCTATAACGAGTTCAGCAGCTGTTTGCTAATTGCTGCTGGCTAGTCTGAAGGAGCAGAGAGGGGGCGGAGCTACGTCCACCAACTGGATTCAATAAGAACCTGAAACAGGAAACTGGTTTTTATTTTCAGTTTCTAAAGTGGGAATAAAGTAAAAACAAAAAGTTTTTAGTGTTTTATTTCTAAACATTATTCATATTCTAAAATAACTTTTCTTTCTGTCCTTTTCCTGAAAAAATAAATTCATGTTCTGCATGAGTATGTCACATGCATAGAGTAATATATTTAAGCCGGTGTGTTACAAAACGTTTCTGCAGCACAGCAGCAGTTTGACTTTAACAATATTAAGGTCATTGTTAAAAAATGAAAAGTTTCTTTTGATTTCTTACAACATTTAGATTTATTTTTATGTTTTTCCTCAGACTGTCCATGTTTTCTGGCAGCAGGTTTCTCAGGGATGATTTGTCATGAATTATTTATTTTTTCCTGTTCTTTCAGACTCAGATGTAATTTATGACTGTAAATATTCCAGTGTTGGTCAAACATGATCAGCTGGTTTTCTGCTCCTGTTTTTATTCTCTGTTTGACTGTGACTGTGTCGCCCTCTGGTGGCACAAAGTGTGTTTGTAAATTCATCTATTAGTGCTAATCTGACAGATTAATAAAAGGGAATAGTTCTGATTGTTATTTCTATTCATAATAAACTTGAAGTCCTCAGACTGATCACTGCTCTGTTTGGATTAAAGACCAAATCATAAAAATCTGATCAAGATAAATACAAAAAAATCTATTAAATGTGTTTTGCTGAACATCAGATTTTAATAATTTGATCTGATAATCAGATGGATTTGTTCCATCCATCCTAGTTGAACTAAACACTTTGGTTTTGGTTTGGTCTGGTCCTTCCTGGAGGTTTAGATCAGATTTGATCTGGTTTAGTGGTGAACACTGATCCGTTCGTGTGACTGCGGTTCTACCCGCTCCGTCTTCTCCAGATTGGCTCCTGGAGCTTCATGTTCCTGCTGACAGGTGAGAAGTTTGATCTTCATCAGGAAGGGTAGATCAGATCAAAATGAAGATTAAGAGCTCCAGCAACAGGTCAGAGGTCAAACTGTCTCCCTGCAGTGCACCACTTCAACCTGCACCTTCACTCACCTGGAGGTCACCTCTAGGTAACAATTTTATTTTTGAGCAAACTTACCTCTAAAACGCATAAATATGAATAAAAGAAGCTGAAATAACTGAAATGTATAAATGATATGTAATGAAAGCGTTTGTTGCTGCTTGCATGCAGAACCAGAACCAGATCTGGTTCTGTTGGTTCTGCTGAGGTTCTTTTTAAATAGAATGCAGACATGCTTATAATAAATAATGAAACCAGTTTCTGTAATAATGTGTCTCTGATGAATTTAATCAGCAACTGTTTGTGATTTACTATCAGATTAAAATCTAAACCTCCATTTGAGAAGCAGAGGGAGGAAAAATGTTCATGAGTTGGATTTACTGTAACTCCTGAAAACAAATGAGACATTTAACATGAACTCTGATGTGAGGTTTTCCCTCTTATTGATTTTCCTTCAGCGTGTTGAGGTCATATGAGAATCGTTTTCATATGAAGAAATATCAGTCTGCTGTTTCAGCTCCTCTCATAATGAGCTGTTTTAGGGTCTCTGTCTCTTTAATCCTAATATGCTGCCGCTGGCCACGCCCCCCCCAACTCAATGTTTACACTCACTTAAGAAAATGGCTGCAAACAAAAGCACAATTATGTGCCAGACATGTTTGACAAGCAGAAGCGAAGCCTCCTGCACAACCAACAAGAATCCAGAAAGTGCTTTCTGGATGGTTAGTCAACCACTAAACTTTTGTCTTTTCCAGCAGCCATTGTAAGCCGGAAAACCAGCTGACCAAACGTGCTGGAGCTCAGCTGTGGTTTCTAGGTAACGGTGCAGTGCTTCTTAATTGGGAAGTTTTAAAATGGTTAATGTTTTGCTAAAACATGGCTGAGTGTTTCTATAAGTGCTTTGATTGTTTTTAGAAGCAGTTAAGACCCAAATGTAGTCGCTTCAGTCCAACTCCAGTCCATTTGCCTAGTCAAAGTCTGGTTCATTTACTGAGGTGTGAATGATAACCGACCTCTGACCTCTGGTCCTCCAGGTCTGGGTTCGGTTTGAATGTGAATGTCAAGAGGACCGCAGACCGCTCCAAGAGCAGGAAGTGGACTGTAGCGCGGGACATTCTGGGCAACCAAAGCTAACATGCTAGCCTAGCGCTAGCAGCAGAAATGGCTCCTGGTCTTCAGCCAAAGACTAAAGAGAAATCCTCCAACACTAAAATCT
>CAEFZY010050753.1:0-30001 GCA_903066815.1 Brachyrhaphis roseni
AGAATCCTAAATGAGTAAGACATTTTTCCTCAGGACAGATACTAGATTATTTTTATCTTATGGCACTTTCTTTTTTTTTGACTGAAATAACCCGTGGCTGCCGTGTTTCTGAAGCGGAAAATTATGCCAGGGTGAAAGCTCTGAAAAATAATCCCATTAAAACCCAGCAGCTGTTTAGGGCGACTTCTTGGAGAATTTGGCAGCACAGTGCTTTTGCTGGAATTAAAATGGCTCTGTGAGATGACAGGTTGTGTAACTGCTGAATTTTAAATCTGTAGTGAAAACATATTGCGTGACTCAGGCTGAGAGAGAAAGAGAGAAGAGACGAGAGCACTTGGCTATTCCAGAAAAACAGGCTAGGACTGCAATGTCAGACACAGCAAATAAATCAGAAATAATAAGAAAAAGATCATTTAGACTTTTTTTTTTTTCTCAAAAAAGGTTAATCACATCAAACTTTAACAAATCCTCATATATTGACAACAGAACAAGTAGGAAAGAATTGTAACGGAAATATCGACAGCATTGTCTTGTGTGTTATTCAAAGCTATGACCACTTAACCCCTACACACTTTCTCCACCCACTTCTTGTCTGCAAACACTCAACTATTTAAATTTTACTTTCTTGCTATTATGCTGCAAAGATCCAATCACTGCTGCGATTGGATTAGTTTTGCACTGTGGCCTTTTAAACATCTTGAATTAAACATTGTTTAAAACATTTTGTCAGTAAATGTTCCCTCTCACCCAGCAAGCAAAGCAAAAAAGGCAGAAGCCCAATTTGGTTTTGACAATAACCAAGACCCTACTTTTAAAAACCAAGGCAGCTAACAGTCACTTTATGGATTTGATTTGTTTGTTTTTTGTTAACTGAAATACAATAATTTCATATTTCTACATTGCAGTTTACTAGAATTTGAAGATAAAAAAAAATTCATAGGGATATAAGGATTTTCCCCAGAGCCTGAAGCTTTATTCAAAGCTCTTATAGAAAGTTTTTCATATTTTCAATCTAAAACTAACATTTCCTTTGAAATTAAAAGCAGCATTTGCAAAAGTTACTGACTCACCTGTTGAAGACATATAAAAAGCCTTAAAATAAATCCATCTTTTATTGCAGTAACATAATCTCTAACTTGGAAAAAAAACCCAAAACATAAAAACTCCAGTACTGGATTTGATCACGTTTAACCAGGGTGTGGGAAAAAAAAAAACAACTAAAAAAGAACATAGAAATAATAATTGCCAACAAACTTCTAAATGGGAAAAGAGGAAAAGAAAAATTATCACCTTTACACAACGTAAACCTGGACTATCTTCCATTAAGATTCCCCTCACTATTTGCTTCAATAGTATGAAATGCTGTAGGAGATTATTAATAGCATCTCACATAGGCTCCAGTACCCCCCACCCAGCCATTGAATAATGTTCTCACACTGAAAAGTTTCTAAAATTTTGTAACTGCAATAAAAGCTGAATTTGTTTAAAGGATCTCTGGCAGTGGTGCCAAAAAATATATATATAAAAGATTCTTAAAGACAAGAGAAATATAATTATAATTTTCACTGACAAATAAAAGGGTCAGCTTCCTTTATATTGTGTTGGGTGATATAATTCTACAATTTTAGGTGTCAGGTATACGTGCCTTTTAATTGGTTTAACTCCTAATTTACCACCTATAATTAATCAACCTTTACTTTCTGCTCTGGGATACGGCAGTATTTTCATTCTTTACATTATGCTGATAAGCTCTCACATTTGTCCACTCAACCAGTGTTGTCACACACCAATCCGAATGAATTTGAAGTCTAAAGCTATTGCTGAGATGACATCTGTGTTATTTCCCTCAGAAATCTTCCCCCTGAGCCACAGCGGATATCAGAACTATGTTTCCATTCGCAGTGGTGCTCATGACAAGCACACCAGCTGAATTATAAATAGGTTGTGGTACCTGTGCCCTTCTAACTTTGTCTCTAAATGTATTTTGGTCTATGCTCTAGCATGTACGATTGCATCTGTGTGGATTACATCATCTTTAGTCTGTCTGAAAGAGCTGGAATTGTTCGACTCATCTAAGAGTGCACATTTCTGGTCTTTTTAAATAAGTTGACACCCGTCAGTGAGGTGATATAAATGCTCACAGCTTCATACTCTGGTAGACTTCTCCATTTCAGAGAACTCTGGTCTTTAAAGCTAGAGGTGCTGGAGGCTCGTTTGGCTCTTACTAAGAGCAGCAAGAGTATTTTTAACAGAAAAAAAGGAGTTGGTTCTATTGTTAGGACTGATCCCGCTGCAAAAGAACAAGGTTTGATCATCAGGGAAACTCCTCTTCAGTTGTAGGAGCCCTTGGATGGCTGTTACATCCTTTGACATCATGAGTCACGCTGGACTGTCATCCTTTTTGAATAGACATGACAAAGGGATATTTATGGCAATGCTGGCAATTATTCTTTTTGCTTAAAGGAGATTTAAGAGAAAATGCACACTTACTTTAAATGGAAAACACACTCAAAACTTTTTTTTTCCTCACAAAACATTCATATTCCACAAATCTCTTGAGAGATAATACATTCATTCAAAGCAATGGCGTTGACTATTATAATGTCATCATAGAATAGACAGATTCATTAAATTCATGGCAAAAACCTGAGTTATTTCAAATTATTTCCATATGAAACTGCACAACAATGCACTTCAAAAATAAACGATGATCCAATATAGAGTATTATTTGCATGACTAAGGCTATATTAATATATTCATGTGAACTATACACACTTTAACATTACCGATGTATATGTATGTCTCAGGGGCCAGTCTGAGAGGTCAAAACACAGAACCACATTGAGACAGGATGAGTTACAGCAATTCATCTGAAGCACATTGCCCCCAGAAAGCCTGGCATTGCAACAACAGTGTGACAAAAACTGTATATGTATACATTTTTAATCATCAGTTTATATTTTTTAAACTCAAGTGATGAAGAAAAAAAAAAGATTTGACAGGTCTGATATGGATAGTTCAGCTTTGTTGCGGCTTATCCTCATTTTTTTCCTCATTCCCTCCGTCGTTCTACATTGTCCTGCTGCTGCTTTTCCTCCACTTCCAGCCTTCACCAGCATTAAAGCAGGTATGACTTTTTATTTTTTTAAGCTGTCAGCCCCAACCTGACAATTACGATATGTTCTGCCACTGGATCATCAGTTTTAACAGTGTCCTCTTGGCACTGTTGGGCTACCGCTGCACTCTTTGTCAGCATGTCTTTGTCACAAAAGGTCCTCGTAGTCCAAGAGTTTAGAGTGTTGACGCGTCTTCCAAAGGCGGTAAAGGCGAAAATCGAAGTACATCTCGATCATTTCCTTGCCTTGAATGATAAATGACGAGGAGAAAATAAAAAAAGTTAATTACATTTATTTATTTTTAGAAAAAACATTACAAGAAACAAAGTTTACATTGTTTTTGAGTTTATGATCTGGATTACATTAAAACACCAACATAACATGCTGCCACATTTTTACTTCCCAGCTGTAATGCCGCCAGCTTTCCCCTTTCACCTCCAAATGCAATGTCAGCCATTATGGCTAAATACTTCATTTCTAGTTTCATCAGATCACAGAACATGTGTCCAAAAGCTATGCTCTTTTTAACTGAGTAAATCTGCAAACTGTAATCTGGCTTTTTATGTTGCTTTTGGAGTCATAGCTTCTTCTTTGCATTGTGGTCTCTCAGTCCATGTTGGAACAGAACAGCATTTAGTGAATATAAATTAAATATAAAATAAATTTTTCTCTCAATATTGGCCACTCTATTCAAGTAAGATCTTCATGGGCTGGCTTGAGATTAAAATTTAATTATATTTTTTCCAAAATGTTTATTTAACTTTTTAAAAATTATTCCTGTTAAAGGTATCGTCATGGTTGATGAAAGAAAAGTATACTTTTAATAGAACATGGACCTTTTTTGTATCACATCGAAAGAAAATAGAAACTTTCGAAAAGAAAAACGTGAAACAACACTTCTAGAGAAGTATGCAGAGTGAAGAGGGAGTCGTTATTCATTAAGATTTGATTTGATTTGAAATGAAAACACTGTAAATAAAAGGAGAACATCTGTTTTGTAAATCCTTCTTCTTATCTGTCAGTGCTGGACAGATGGCATGTTTGTGAATCATGTACTACATGAATGTGCGTGTATGTGTTTGAGTAGCCGTGTTAAAGTGTTAGGGTGTGTTCCTGGGCCTACCTTGTGCAGACAGCTCCAGCGGTGATTCAAATTCAACAGAATATGGCCTCATCAGATTCTTCAGTTTCTGGAACAGCTGTTGGGCACAGATAAGAAAGCGAGTGGCAATTAATCCAGCTTCTCTTGTAACAAGGGAGCCAGCGTGTTCGGCGGCACACACCAAGCATAAACCCATAAATTCAGCTCGTTACTGTCTAACAGACAAAACTGTTTCTGTGCAGGTGACAAAAAAGACAAAATATGCAAGGGTGTTGGTCTTTACTCCTGGCTTTCATATTACCACCTCTTTTAAGGACAAATCTATGTTATAAAAGGTATTACAATATATGAATACATGGAGAAACAATTTTTCTGTGGAGAAACTGAAGGTGACATTGAGAGCAATCAATATTATAAAAACTACAAAAATAATAAATTGTTACTATACTTCTGTTTACAAGAACAAATCACCGCGTTAGATTTTTTAAGTCTTGCCATTCTCTTTAAATGTGACGCCTTAAATTCAGGTAGCTAAGGACCTGAAAATATAATGTGGCAAAAATAATGAATGGGAGATAACCACTTAGCGTTTGAAGCAATGTCTCTTTTGGTTGTGTTCTTACTTTTCAAATGTCCAGTAAAAGCTAGCTGTACTGCAATGCTAACGCTAGCATGGAATGGAATGTAGACAGTATGATTTTTTTTTTTATATCTGTTTTTTTTTTTTTTTTTACAGGAAATAGACTTCACAACACTACACTTCCTGTTAGCGGAGAACACCACACTACACACTATGAACACTAGGGAGCGCTGCTTATAAGAAAGTACAGCAGTGGAGCGAAACCACTGTGGCCAACTTCTCAGTAAGGAAATGACAAAATATGTAATGTATAAGAGGTTTTACTGGCATTTTATATTATAGATAAACTCAAAGTAGAATGTAATTGTAGAGTAAAAGGAAATCTTTTTTTTACCTCCCTTTTTCTCTACCAACTTTACACATCTAGTAACTGGCATTTTTGCCCAACTCTCCTTTGAAAATAGTTTAACCTCAGTTTGATTGAATGAAGTGTATCTATCGAGAGCAATTTTCAAGTGTTGCGAGTTGCAACAGATTTCTAATTAGATTTTGGTCTGGACTTTGACTGGGCCACTGTAATACATGAATAAGCTTTAGTCTAATCAATTCTATTGTTGCTAAAGTCAAAACAACATGAGCCAATAACATCATCACATAAAATCAAGGTATTATTGATCAAACACAAATGCTAACTCATATGTTAAGTGAGCAGATACAGCACACCTATCAACATATACAAACATTTGTGACACATTTGGAACACCATAATTTCTCAATACATTGTTGTCCCTGTAGATACAGAATGATTTATGTTACAAATGTCATTGACAACATATCTCATCACAGTATATCTGTTCAAGTTAGTCTGTGATTGTGATGTCTCAAGCATAACATTTTGACAGGAGTTTTCTCTGTGTGAGTCTGCTGTTGGCACACACAGTCTCTCAACTCAGAAAATCCTGGCTCTGCATGTGGCTGATTTCAAAGGGACTCAGAGGATCTCTTGTAAACTGGTACAAATGATGAAATTTGTGTCACACAGGTGCAATGGGAAGTCATGGCATTAGATTCTATATAATTTTCAAACCTGCACAGTATAATATACGATGTGATTTTTTTGAAATCCTAAAAAGCAAATTGATATTCTCTGGAGAAAATGTAAACATAAAATAGAAAACTGCAGTTTCCTGGAGTTTTAAGAAAACAGCAGTGCATGTTTACAGGTATTCCAACCAAAATCATGAGCTTAAGTCCCTATATAAAAAAGAGCAACCTTACACCTGTTTTGTTTTTGTTTTTCATTTTCGCTTCAAACAATCCTAAAAAAAACCCAAAAAACTTGCAGCTGTGTTTGTCTGTCTAGGTGCAGAAATCCCTGATGTGTAGTCTGTTCTGCAGACTGTCCATCAACCCGAGAGAGGAGCACTTTATATAACAAAGCATTGTTTGGCAGACATGACGGAAACAGACAGATGGGTCAGACAAACACCGCTGGCGATGGTCTGTTGCTGCTTATGTGTTTGCCAGCTTGTGTGTGCACGGGCTTTGTTTATCCTTTATTTTGGCATGTTTGTGTGTTGCTCTGTGTCTTAATAGCTGTTCAGATCAGGTATAGAGAGGTGTAGCATTACTTGGTATGTGTATGTGCTGCTCAAATACACTCAGTATAATCACTTAGAAATATGAGAAAGAGAGAGCTCACTGGTTTAAGAAACTAATTCCTTAAAATTGTTTTTTTTTTTTAAGTATTGCTTCCACTGGCAGATTATTGTATTCATTTATAAGATATTAAGTTAGTATTGTCTTATTAGGTATTTGCACTAAAAATCAGACCAAAAATACTTGGAAAGACTTTATTTTTGCATCATAAAATGTATACCTTGCATTTAATCTTTAATATTTCTTAAGTGTATATTAGTTAATAAAATCCCTACATGACAAGCAAGCTTCACCAAAGACTAAAAGGGGCCCTTTAAAACAAACTTCTGTTTTTTTTTTAAAGAGTGTATTATCTAAGGTGTCGCAATACCTTTTCTCCATTGGGATTTCCTAGAACATAGCTTCCCATTATGTGGATCACATTTGGCTCCGGGTTGACTTTACTCATAAAGCGACTCATTCTTCTCCAAAATCTAAAAAAAATAAAAAATAAATAAATAAATAAATAAAAAACACAGAAAATAAAATCTGTATGAGATTTTCGTGCAAGCATTTCCAGGGCAACACAGACAGAAGAACTAACTGAACTAGATCTCTTGTCAAATAACAAAAGCATAGTTAAGACCACATAAGCTATGTAAATCTATGTGATCTGCGATTACATTAAATAAATATTTCGTGAATTGTTATTGACATTTTTCTCAAGATAGTACCAAAACATCCTGGGATGAAGCTTTGATAAACCTTTATTTTTCAAAGCTTTGATAAATCAGCTGAAATAAAACCTTTGTGTTTTGTTTCAGCTGAGAAATAAAACACAATGGTTTTTTTTTTTAGATGAAAACTACCAGCACTCCCAGTCATGTGTCTTCACATGTCTGAATCTTCATTAAAGATTAATGCAAATTGTGACAGGACAAAAAAAGTAAAAAAAAAAATAAAATAGCCTCCTACTGGCTCATATCTTCTTCTTTTTCCACTTTAGCAAAGGTCGCCACCTTGTTCTTCAGTAGGTACAGATGACCAGGGCCTCCCTGTTAAACAAATATTAACCCACAATTAAAAAAGGAGAAAAAAAATTATAGATCAAGGGGTTTCAATAAAACTAAAATATGAAATCTTCCTTCTGACCTGGCAGAAGATAAGCATCCTCCAGAATTTACTTCCTCTCCTGTATGCTGTGAGCTTCTTGTCTATTTCCTCTGTTAGCCAAAAATAAAGTGGGATTAGTGATCAAGGAACTAATGAAAAAATGAATAGATCACACTTCGAGACAGAAGCATGTAAATGTATAATATCAGCGTGATATTTAGAAGCCCTTGATCCATGGAGGAGATCCAGATGTAATTCTGTAATCTGAACATTCAAATACAGATTTGAAACGATCTTTTAAAAATGCTCTGTGTGAGCTTTATTTCACGTAGAGATGCTGAAATCTCAGGGGAACTTTTGCTTTAAATACTTCTTTTAAATAACAGAATGTAAGTCGATTGGAAGGATTAAACAGGATTTACACACGCATTATGAGCCAAATCTAAGCTATAATTTGGAGATTTAATTGCATGTCCCCAAGCCATTTGCTTGACTTTTAATTCTCGCTCTGCAACAGGACTTAGTTTGGACTGTTCTACTGCTCAGCTGAGAATAAAAACTAAAGGTGGCTCATCCTATGCATTTGCACTCAGAGTGATCACAAAAAATGTAATTCATACTGAGCTTCAGCTTTAAAATAAATTTTATAAAACTGTAAAGCCTGCTTATGAAATTATGCCTCATTTGTATAAAGACTCTGTGCGCAGAGCATGTGCGTTGGGGCCATGAAACACCACAGCTCAAGCTGCAAATTCATTTTCCTTGAAAATTAAAATGAAAGAAATTACACAGACTTGCCCAGGAGCGCAGATACAACAAAGAAATAATTAACTAAACAGAAGTTCCTTACTTTTGGTGCTATAGGTTTACATATAAAAGGCTGTTGGATTTTTTTCTATCCTTCTCCTCACTGATAAGTTTGGCTTTAGAGAAAGAATTAAAAAGTCCAAATGTCAAGTAAAAAACTATTAGAGAGCAGTAGAATCAAATTTCAGCTGAATCAGGGTGCATATAGCTAATGCATGTGCGTGGCAAGACCAAATTCTTAAAATAAATCACAAAGTGGTTGAACAAAGTAGGACTTAATGAGTAAGGACGCTTATGAGACCAGGTTACTGTTTTGCATTACTCCCTCTGACAGTCCCAATTAATATACATAAATTGTATGTCATACTATAGATGGAAAATTTCAGTAAAAGGATCTATGATGGTCTAATTTTTTGACAACCTGACCTTATTACATGGATGTGTGTACCTTTAAAACTTACTGCATAGGAAAACACTGCAAATTCCAAGTTTTGCATAAAAATACAGTTTTGCAGTTGCATTGGTATTTTTGCTTAAACACTAATTACATTTAAAGTAATTTTGGTTGCTTTAAGGTTAACTTAGCACAATTGTTAAACAATTATTTATACATCTACTGACAGCTTACTATGACTCTTTACAAGTTTACATTTTTTTTAGTTTTATGTTAAACAAACAGAAGGAAAATAACTCACCCAAAATGTCATCAAAAGTTGCATGTTCATGATCCTGTGAAAACAAACACAATTTAGCACTGAATACCGACCATAAACCCCAAATTAATGAAAAAAAAATGTAAATGATGTTTGCAAGTTGTATGCTGAATGTCCAGTGTAGTACATAACATATTAGTCTTCGGTGTGTTGGACTCACATAGAGGATGGGGATGATAGATGGATCATCCCTGCGGATTATGGTGGGAATGTATTCTGCTTTTGGAACCTTGGAAGAAATCAGCTGAAGATGGAGCAGAGAGGACACAGAGGACTGATTAGTGAAGTTATTTAAATGACATTCACAATTCAAAGGCTTCATTTATCCTACTTGTCATGAATGGAAAAAACACCCTGGCAACCCTCTACATCAGCCAGGTTCAACCAATAACTATTGGCTCATTAAAAATACAGTTTTAAGAAGATACGGGCAATGTACAGGACCTCATAAAGAAGTGAAAACGCACATTGGTGTTATTTTGGAGTTTTTTTAAAACTTAAAAATAAGTTGGTTTGGATTACTTTTTATATGGTTTACATTTTCCTTTCCATCCAGTTGGTTTGTTTTCTTTTTGACAGTATATCGGTCAGTGACCTCTGATTGTTTGGATTGGAAGAATGAGAGAGACCCAAGAAAAGCCAGTAATGAGGGACAATATTTTTTGCATAAGAAATACATTACTTTCTACATTTAGTTCTAGATCCTTTACTGATGAGTTCATTACCAACTCAAAGCAGCTCCATTATTATGTTAAAGAGACTTTGCTCTCTCTTCTTCCAGACAAATCAGCCGAATACAGTAATAATACCATAATTTTGGGAGGAACAAAGTCATCTCCTTCACAGGCCAGCCTCTCCATCTCTTTCTCCTCCTCCCAGTCTAGAGCATCATCAAGAGCTCCATCCTCCAGGGCGTTAGTGGAGGCCTGCAGGTCTCCACCTGGAAGACAACAAGGCACAGGGCAGAGGATCAAGACCTGAGGACGCATGTGGAGTTGCTGGAAGAGCAGTGGGAGGCCAGCGATGTGGCAGAGAGATAGTTAGGGAGTAGAGACCAGATCAGAGAGAAAGGATGAGAGGTGAGAGGATGAACCTCGTAATTATGACATATATGAGAGAAAACGAGAGGAAGAGAACCAAACACTGAGTTTGGCTACTGCCAACCAGGAAAATGGTTCTGAACTGATAATGCTAATAATTTAACTGCCTATATTTAAGAGTCATGTTTATGTACATAAAGATTAACTCAATCATGCATGAAAGTTTATAAAATATTTTCTAGATGCCATAAATAAATGCTATGATAGAGCCAGGCCAAGGAAAAATAAATGAAACACATCATGAGCCGATTACTGGTATCAATTTATACAAACTTTTACAAGTTCCAAAAGTATTTTGGTTTTAAAGTCTTTTAAATCAAATGCCAGACAAACTACTGGAGGTTTTTCACAGGCTGTTTAGAGTGTAACATTTTCTTTGCTCCACTTGTTGCTGCACACTGCCAGTGAGCTGGATGAAAGAAGGCTCTAATCCATCTCATGCTTACAAGGGAGAAAAATTTGTCTGGGAATACTTTCAGATGCTAGATACAATCATGGTACTCTTACTCTGGTAAAGCTATGAGAGATATGTTAGTTAAGCAGCCAATTACAAACACATTAATTACACATCTATTACCATGTATCACTATTGCATCTCTTAAAAAAGCGGGAGTGCAAAAGATTTAATACTTTAAGCAAAAATACACTTAAATTCTGTGTTTATACTTTAGTTGATGCATTAATATTAACCATGACTGCATGTATCAATGCGTAGCTATCGTAACTGCAATAATTTATGTTATATTGCTTTAAGCCAAATTTGACTGTGAAACATGAAACTTTGTCTCAGATATCATGTGTCAAGTTTATTTGTGAATTCACCCAGGCTTTAACATTTTTTTAAAATAAAAGGCTATTTCTCTGCATGACTTTTAATGTGATTAGAGCTGCAGACCTTATTTAAGGGCTTCTGAGAATAATTTCTGTCCATTCAATGATCTTGAGAGACGTTTTCTTTGAAAGTAAGTGGGGGAGTGGTGTGATGAAAGTCTCCTTAAGCAGGCTGCTCTCTTAGGACCATTTCAAACTGTGGAGTACAGAATAAGATAGACAGATAATGGGCCTATATTTCACAAATTGAAAGCTGCAGTGTTGTCAGCTGTGATAGTGCACCTGTTTCATGCTAAACAGGTGTAAAGTTCAATGCCTCTGCTGCTGAGAGGGAGTAGAGAAAATAATTTTGAACGCATGCTGTGATTCAGAGACGTGTCTTGGATGTTTGACATTGGTCTGTTTCTACATTGACTGGTTACAACCTTTTACTCTCTGGGGAGTAGTTTGACATTTTAACAGCAGAAATCTGTGTTGCACTGGAGCGTGCAGTACAAATTATTAGTTATTTCAGAGTGGAGCTCACATTCGTGGTTTGAAAGCTTTGATGTTGTCATACTATCATATTTGGAGAGAACAACACAGATATCCTGTGGCACCAGAGCCGGCCCAGGGCATAAACAAACCAAGATGATACTTTGGTCCCCCAGCTCGGGGCCCCCAGTAGCATTTGAATTCTTAAACAAAATATTGATATCAAAACTTATGAATTTTTCTTTAAAGGTTTCTGAGCATAAGATTCTAAAGAATTCAAAGTTTTTAATATCTTCAGTTTCTGTTCTCCATTTAAAAAAAAACTAAATTCTAATTTGTTTTGGATTTAAAATAGTTCTCCATTACACCAGTTGTACTTATGCACAGGAAAGTCTCCATCACATTCATACTTTTGTTAAGTCATACTTTAATGCCAGCAGTTTGATTATCTCTACTGCTGGTGTTTCAGTAGAGTCACATTTTATGCTCACTGTAACTGCAAATAAATGCCAATTATACATTTTATAATTTGCAATTGTAAAAAGTAATTGCAATTCTTTGCTTGTTTTCCAACTTTACCAAGCAAGTTGTATGCCAGACATGACTGCCCCAATTTATTAAATACATTAATACATCAAAATAAAGAAGTCCCATTATTTTCAGTCAATAAATACATCAGCTAAAATCTTTCTCTCTGATGCCTTTTAATCTAAAAATTAAAAAAAGATAATGGGTGTATCCTCACACCTAGACATACTCTTGTAGTCCCTTCATTTTCTACTGATATTATAACTATTATTTTTATGAAACATTCTGCAGCACATTTTATTTCACCTATTAGTTGCCGACTTTAGAAACAAAATTTTAATCTGTAAATCTTCAAGAAAATCAAATATTCATATCTGACAGGAACATCATAATCACTACAGCTCTACTAAAGGCTGTTTTTTTTGTTGTAAGTTTCTTGTTTTTAGTGATTTTGACCTTTCTTTGTGCTACTGTCTTTCTGATTTTATTCAGTTTGTCTAAATTTATGCAATTTACATTCAAGTAGAAGTTTAATCTTGACTTACTCCATGTCCCAACTTTCTAATCATCAAACTGGTTTTTATAATCTTTTCTTATCCTTGGGTTTCAGTTGTTCTGCAATTTTTGCTGCTGTCAGCTCTGCCTGTCACTCTTATTTTGTGCATATGTCTTTTTAGGGTTTTAGTTTTGGCTTTTCAGTATTTCATTTTGGAGTAATTTTTTGTCATTTAGAACAATATGCATTACTGTGAAACAAGTAATTATGCATTTTTATGACAAAATTGCAGTGGATGAATAAAAATAGCATGAATGGAGGGACATAAATGACAAAATGGGATCAGAATTAAGGCCAACAAAGACACAGCAGAGGTTCAAGAAACATTAACCATCACGTTATATTTTCATCAATTCATTTCTTTTGATTATATAATATATTGAAACACTGATGAAGTTGGGGAAAAAAAATCAAAGCACAAACCCAAACATTAGTGCGGACAAACAGCATGCAAACAGTCTGAGCTGACTCGCACTTTCACAGCCCCGCAAATTCACAAAAGACACACAAGTCCTTACAATAACATTTCTACCAGCTGAAACACTCGGACTTGGACACATTTCATTGTGGGGGACATACTCACAGAACGAGAGAGCATCACAAAGTTGAAGAAAGACCCACAATCAGAGAGAGACAGATGGACAGGGTCATAATCAACAGCAGAAACAATCAGTTTGTACGTGTGACTGTCATTCATGTGTGACTCTGTTTTTTTATTTTTTTTTTGCAGCGCTAGTTGGTCTTAGTCAGGATGTGAGTTGTGATGCCAAAAGCTACTTTGTTATAAGAAGGATCTGTAGAACAGACTGTGCTCTATGCTGTTAAATAGTGAGTACTCTCTGTGCTTTATGTTTTCAGTTAAATCTTCTATAAAAACAAGATTTCAGAGTACAAAATTGGTAGAGAATAATAGCAGATTCGGCATGTGAATGTCCTCCAGAGTTACCATGGGTCTCCTGGTTGCTACTTGGACTAACCCTGCTTTAAACGTTTCATTAACTTTCTCTCTGATGTGCTTCTGATGTCTGATGTGTTTCGTGGTCTTTTTTCAATGTTAGTCCACTAATATTGTCTTACAAAACTCTGAGATCTTCACAAAAAAGCTGGATTTATACGAAGAGTAAAGTACATAGACACTACACCGTTTGGATTGTGTCTTTTGTATGTTTGCTTTAGTTAAAAACTGGTTTCTTGTTTCTATTTGAACAATTGAACAATATTTTATGCTTCTCCAACATAAAATATTGGAGAAGCACATCAAAATGTTAGTTTTTTAAGTGGCAAAATTTGAAGAGATTCAAGAAGCATGAACACTTCTTGAAATGAAAAATTTTAAAGCTCAAACATGTAGAATGTAGGAACATCTAGTCGCAAAACAATCAAATTTGTATTCAGCAAGATATTACATATTACATTAAATAATACTTTTGTGGGTATTTGCAAGTGCAAAAATATTAACTTAAAATCTGTGTTTCTAAATATAATTTAATTGCCAGTTATTTTTCCTTGTTGCACCATTTCGTTAATCCCTATGTTGCTTTTTTTCTGTTAGCATCTCAAGCCTAATTCGGTGTGTCTTTGCGTGTGGATGTATCTGTCTGTGTTAACTCACTGTCTTTTGCCTCATGAGGGGAGTCAGTCTTGACTGGGGTGGGGTCACTCCAGGAACGGCTGAAACTCTTCGATCTACGCTCAGCGAATGCTAGTGTAGGTGAGGAGAGAGAGTCACACACACGCCCACTCTCGCGCACACAACAGGAGGCCCGCAGAATGGCTTTTTCCTCAAAGCACACACCACCAAAAACAAACAGGAGTGCAAAGACCGCTGCAGCTACCAGAGCACAGATACAGAAAGCGCACAGAGCAACAACTCTTCTCCACAAACACTGCTTACACACAAAACCAACAAACAAATGAGCACGCAAACGGCACACAGTCATTCTGTTGCTTATTATTGTTTACATGTTTACCATTTACCACATGTTCATCAGTATGCATTTTATGCATATATGGAGACAGGGCAAATTAACATAGCTATTTACAGATTCTATTTGTATGCAAACAAGAGTTTGATCATCCTAATTTTAAAAGCCGTCACTTGTTCTTTATAACAGATTTTTTTAAGGTTTTAGAACTTTGACGTTATTGTTTATAAAGAATAAACTATGATTATTTTTTCTCTATGCTGGCTTGTTTTAATTGTTGTTCCTTGCATGTTGTGCCATTTGATCATGAGAAAAAAAATGTCATTTTGCCTTTCATAAATCTTAAACTTTAGGCTGTAATACACTTTGAAACTGTGGCCAGACTCCACAAAATGCAAATTTCACTGCATCCAATGCAAATAAAGTATTAAATAACAAAAACAGAACAAGAATTCACAAACTGTGTGCAATCACAATCACCCACTAAAACACCCACTTTGACATGGAGCTGTGTTCAAATTATCAGCAACAGGCCAAATCTAGCAAATAATTCACTTTGAGGTGCAGTACAGTAATAGAAAACATTCCAACAATCAAGGCTTGATGCTGCCAAGTCTGTGGAATCAATTCTGTAGCTGAATGGGTTCCAAATAGTAACAGTGTGGAGCTCAATCAATGAGATCATTCTGGTGGGCTCTTTTAAGGCAGCAGATATTGTATGCTGGTTATACTGTAGTGTATTTCTCTCAATAAACATGAGTTAAATGGGTTGTTCCAGACAGTTCAGAGGAACGGCACACTTTGATCTAAAAGATGATTAAAGAAGTTCCTCTTATAAAATGTTCTAAAAAGCTTTATCGTAGATATTAAGAGCATAAAGAAATGGAAGAAAACTAGATCAAACAAAAACCAAACAGGAAAGACTTCAGTGACCAGCTTTGGGGTGATCAGTGGAGGTCTATTGCTGTAGTTTAACAATACATGAAGCAAAAAATGCCTATGTATTGCTAAACTATCAACAAGAAACACCCAAAAAGCCTCATTTTTAAAACACCACAATTTCTCCTAGAACATAACCATGCGTCTAAAGACAAATGGATCCACATTTCATGAACTGATGAAAGCAAGAATATTCCTTTTGAGTCTAGGAGCCAAAGGTTTGTCAGATGAACCGTACTGAATTCATACGGTGCATCATGTTCATGAGATCAGTAATTAACAGGAAAGCTAAATGTTCTAACTCTTTTCAGTTTACGCAGCACAGCTTTGAGCTTATGAAAAAAAAAAAAACTGATGATACTGCTTTTTTTCATCCATCTGCTTCATATTCTTTATTCCTGACCTTCTGAGGACTGATTATAAATAGAGCTGGATCTTTAATGTGTTAACTTTGATTGATTTGCTACATTAAAAACAACACTTTAAAATAATTAAGACATTGTGCAGTGGAATGTAAACCCCTCCACAACTTGTCTAGTGTTTCCATCTAGTGTAAATGTCAGATGTCCCAGTGTAAGTGAATGCAGCACCTAGTGATCTGCGAGCTACATAATGCTCCCTACCCTCTGCTCAGCTTACAGGCAACACAAATGAAGGGTTTTTATAGTTTAACAATTAATAATCAGCGTGCAAATGTTATGTCGTTAAACAGGAATAAAAGTATGTTGAACAGGTTTTGATAACAAATGTCACATTTTGTTCCCACATAGGCTCAACATTTTAAATCTAAAATAATGGAATGAGACACCCAGATAAGGTGAGGAAAAAACAAACAGCTAAACACGTGTTAGTATTGTTTTGCCATACTGCTTTCAGTGCTGAATATTTTTCTACTATTACTTTGTTGCCGTTCTGACTGAGGGGTGAGGTGTTGAAAGAATTTCTCTACATGAGGAAGATTTAAAAATCCCATTTCCACTAAAATGCAGTGACTAAAAAGAGCGACAGAGAGGACTTGAACACTTCTGAATATAGAACCAAATAACAGAAAACCTGTTTGGTAAAATATCAAAGCATTTCACTCTTTTTTCTGACAAAGTTGCATAATTTAGAAGAGTTTAAAGTATAAAGCTGCTGATTTTCTTGCCAACGGACAAGCAGGTTTATATTGGATGAACCACTGCATGAACGCAAAGCCTCAGCATTCCAGTTTTCAATAATCCTGGGTAGAAACAGATACATGTCATCACAATCAATTTTTCTGTCTATTTATTAGCTCAACCATTAACCAAAATTTATTGGAATTGAAAAACTTGGCCTATAGAAACATTTATTGGTATTTGTTAAGAAATTAAAAGACTTGCGATTAATTGATTACAAACCAAATTTTTTTGACTAATGTGTTTTATCATGTCTTACCTCTAATAATACGTTTTGATGATCTTCCATGTTTTGCTTTCAATAAAATGTGCCATGTCCTAAATGCATTTGGTTGTATAGAAATGCTAACTATTATTTGGATTTGGATGTATAATTACTTTTTTAAACACACCACAATTACTTCAAACATAAAAACATACATTGCGACAGATAATATACTATTTAATACTTTATTTATTTATTTATTTTACTAATGAGCAGCTGTAAAAAAAACAAAAAAACAAGCTTAACTCACCAGTGTCTTGTTAGAAATTATTTTGTTTTAAATTTACTTAGTTTGCAACCATACATTCAAAGAACACACATTACATGCAAACAGGTCCAACCATGCATAGACTTGCCTCATCTAAGATACACTGATTAATATAAAACCTTGGAAATGTAGGGCAAACAAGCAACCCTTGGTGGTATACACATGCAAATCAACAGTTAACGGAAAAGGAAAGAAAATGATGATGGTGGGGTGAATAACATCACAGTCAATATGAACAAACATATCAACTGCTTACATACACACATATCTGACTCACTCTGCGCTTTAATCCTTCTGCTTCCCACCATCCGAAGATGCTTCCGGAAGTTCCTGTGGGTAGCCAAATCATAGCGGAGGAGGGACATCGGAAGGCAGAAGACGGAGGACCACAACATGAAGAGGAGATACAGGAAGAGGTGGGCGAGTGGGAGAGACGGGCAGAGCGAAAAGAAAAGAGTTTACTGTCGAGACTTTCCTAAAGGTTGAAAAGGGACTATTAGGTAAACAAAGAGCGTACATTTTGTTGTCAGTGTGAGCAGAAGATAGGGTTCACAGGCACACAGTGGGTGAAGCATTCTCTCTTATTACTGTGTCAATTAAAATGGGCAGTATAAATAATTTTGACAGTAACATCTATTCTTGTTGAAACATCTGAAGGCAAAGGGGAGATCCAGGTTTTTAGATTCTGATGCTGCTGTGTGTTGGTAGAGGATATTGCTCTTTTAAAAAAACACAAACTGGTCCAGTAAAAAAACTCTTGCGATATAAATGTCATATGTATTTGTTCTATGATGCTTTGCATGCAACATACTCTATTCCTAAAAAAGGTGTAACACCCACATTGAGAATTTTTGTGGTAGAGCTGCACAATATTTCAAATTGAAGTTGCGATGATATCAGTTCCTGCAAGACTGCAATCACAAGTGATTCCATGGTTGTAATATATGGCAACCAATATCATATTTTACGTGCAACTCATGAATGGCCAGTGTAAACTGTCCTTGATAACTTCGCTTGATGCATATTTTAAGTGACTGAGATGCTGGAGCTCAGAGACATTTGTATAAATAAAACGAGAGTAAGATTCAGGAAAATTTTATAAAAATGATATCTCTTGTATTATTTAGTCAGCGTACTGCAATTACATATTTATTGAATATCTCGCAGCCCAGACATTTTGAACGTACAATAAAAAAAACAGTTAAATACACATCTAATGTGCTCTCAGTGATTCAAAGCACATAATACATGAGATAAAAAACAAATAAATTAGATTTTTACCTTTGCTGTTCTTTGTACAAGTGAAGTTGGAGACCATTTTTATCCCCCCAAATGCTAAACTTTGGCAGGATTTCTATGATGATATCCTGTTTACAACATAAAATCTAAGTTTTATTTCTTTATTTCTTTTCATCTACAAATGTGAACGTGACCAACAGAATTCTTGTGATGGATCAAGAATAAGGTTGATAAAATCTTCTTAAGAACATTAAAATCTTGTTTTAGATATAAATTTATATTTTTTGCAATGATAAACGTGTATAAAGTGGTCATGTAACATTTGTGTTACACAGTTTTTTAAATGCTATGATAACCACCAAATAATGGACTAAAACAACCTTGAACCTTGTTATTATTTTATGCAGCAACTGGTGATTGCTGGGCATGAAGGAATGTACTTTCAGAGAAGCACAGCGGGTTTTTTGATTGATCTTTGCTTGTAACATTTTACTCTCACCTTTCAAATGATCGCTCTGTGTTTTTGTATTCTTGTGATGATTGCACATTCTGTTGTAGCTCAGTTTTCAGCTTCAAATTTTCACAAGAGGTATAAATAAATAAATAAATAAATAAATAAATAAATAAATGCATTTGACTGACTTACAAAGGTGACATAATAATAGTAATAATATATGTAAATTTTATTCAACAGCGGGACAAAAATTACAGTGAATTATTGATAATAGCTTTCAGTGGGCTACAGTTCTTTTGAAAAATTTTAATTTGCATTGTATGACATTAAGGGCTGATAGGTTATCTTACTTTTTTATATTATTTAATCATGTTGAGGCTACCAAAGTTTCCTGGTCAGGTTTATGAAATTAAATTCTCTTTTTAGTTTTATGATCAAATTATGATTTTCACATTTCGCAAAGCTGAAAACTGAATCAGCAGGTCTTGCTTTTTTAATATTTCCTCACAAAACATCAACTGAGACAAAACAAATGCAGTCAGAAAATCGAATTTGGAGAAACATAAAGCTGAAGTTCATGGATCATAAAATAAAAGGTTGCTAACTTCATTTTTACTCTTGTCCAATGTTAACTGTAACAAATGGGAAGGAATTGCAGGATGTTTTAGTGTTGGAGATTAACTTGTATTTAACTTGATGTTTGAGGAAAGACTAAAAAACAAGACCCATGTATTTTTATTTAATATCAGTTATAACGTTATCTCTTAAACTAAGTAACAAATGTACATAATATCACACGCTACACCTCTTATCAGCAGCCAAGGTTTTGCTTTTCAAATAACAGCAGATGTATTGTTTTGATAAAATTGTTATTTTGTATAATTATTTACCACTTAATGTGGCTATTAGTAACTTTAAAATCAACAGAGGTTTTCATTAGTTTGCCCAATCACTTACTGCCAGATTTCGACATAATGTTCTATGCAAAAGCTCCAGATAAACATGCTTTCATCTTTCTGAGCTCCTCCCATGTCGCCTCTACACACAGTATCCCTGCACCAAGCAACCAGCCAACACTCATTATTAATGGCCTCGGCATGTGGCTATGTGAGAGTGGGAAGTGTGTTTATCTGATGGTGGGGAAGCACATAAACGTGGAGGGGGTGCGTTAAAGGGGAGCAGACATTTTTATTCTTTTTTTTTTGCCGTTGGTTTCCCTCCGGTGGTCTGAAAATTCAACCTGCAGCAAACATTCATAATGAGTGGACTAAAAGGATACAGCTACATTTAAACTGCCTGCTTTGTGGAATAGTTAAAACATTCTTAATTTATTTAATGCATCCATAACATGGATGCATTACTGTAATTGTTTGGAAAGGTGAACAGATTTTAGCATTTGGAGAGATGAACAGATTTTAAATATAATGAGTGTAAAATCTCGTATTGAATGAAAGCTAAATAGATTTTTCTGAGCTCAGTTTTGAGATTCCATTGCACAAAAATACATAATTATTTACTATGCTAAATTAGATAAAAATAAAATAAGGTGTAATATTTAGGAAAAGGTGAGATCATACCTGCAGGGTTGGCTTAACAGCAGCATTTCTGACTGCTGTGCAAACTAATAAGTGTGACTATCTGTCCCAAACAGCCAGTTAGCTTTTGGCTTCTTGTTTGCCATTTTTTGCTGCCTGACAACAAAGTGTTTTTTTGTTTTCGTCTTAAAGGTGCACAGGTTAGTTAAATGTAGAAATGTGTGAACAAATATGTCTGTTTTTGATAAGAACACCTTAGGTATGTTTGGTTAACTTAGAAATACTTACTATATCTTAGTTTACGAAAGGATTCAAATCATCGCTCTATAACAAAAAGCTTGACCACATTTTTAGTCGTTTTTGTTTTGCTGTTCACCAATCAGATCTATTTCTGACTAGCAGTAGTTTTGTATTTAGTCCCATGAACACATGCATGGCTCGGTTATCACAAAATCTGGTGGGAAAAAGCCTAATGTGAATACATCTGTGGTATAAAAACCAAACAAAGCTTTGTTTGGCAACTTCTAAGAATGTAGTAATAATTGCCTACACTCTAGGACTTCTAGATTTGCTCCAATTTGGACACTTTCAAACAGGTCATGTCGGGCATGGAGAGCATGTAGCGATCCAAATCCAGTTAACGTGACCTAAGATGATGATTGGTTCAATTTTAGCAAAGTCGAACAGTAAATGTTGGTTAATGTATTTCAAGTGTCAAGAATTCACACTTCTCAGCCTGAAAGATAGATGGACTCTCTCTACAATTATGCTCAAACCTAAAATATATTACAGGGCTAAAGATAAAAAGGCAGTTGTAAGCAAATGTGGATTTATCATCATTATAATATTTATCAGTAATATCCCAATCATATGACTATCTAACATTATGCAGCATTAAGATTGCATACAAACAGGTAAGGTAGCCTCATAAATGCCTCCTTCAAACATTGAGAAAAACTGTTTCCATTTTTTTTTCAAGAAAATATAGTAAATACCTTCCAACGGGTCCTTCTAAAAGTTGTACACTAACATTTGCAATTTTCTCAGATACGTTTTAAGCTGTGATTGCTGATTTTGATTAAATACGCGTACAGTTATTCGCAGCGTTAATGACTCTGTCACTGCAGATGGATGACACCGAGATGTCAAAGGAACCGAGATGTACTGCCTGGTGTCACATTTACCATCTGGCCTTTTGTGACAGAGCATCTGGGTCTGAGTGGGATGCTTTCTGAACTTGCTGGTGAAGCAAGTACCCTTCCAAGTGCAACAGAACCTCCCTCCATTTTTCCAAAGGCTTTAAAATTTTCATTTCTTGTCTAATGAATTATTAATAGAACTTAGACTGAAAATATTTAAAAGAAGATAATCCAGATATTGTAGATTTATGCAGTTTATCCTCACACCTTTATGTCACAGATTTTGACCCTAAAGCTGAAGTTAAATTCTAACAAAAAAACTCTTCCCCTTAGCATAGCCTGTCAGGGGACGCTTCATACCTCAGGATGACTTCTGCCGTATCCTGCTCCCTCTCTTGTCTTTTTCTTTGCACAAATCCCCGGAAAGCCCTGCCAGGACGTGGCACAGTATTAAAGGGATAAGAGAGGGAGACTGCTGGCATAGGGAGGGGTAGGGCTGTGCAGGGAGGCTGATGCCATGGCTTTTAGCTGCAGGGTTCATTTGGCTATGAATGAGACTCTGTTGTAGGTATGGTAACAGATAGCTTTGATAACAGAAAATGGAGGGGATCACCTAAACTAGTTCAAAACAAAATTTCTATCTATCATAATCAAGCCGGGAGGTGATATGAGCCAACAGTAATTAGAAAAGCTGATTTCATGACCCATTGTGAGATGTTAGTTTGACATGTTAAAAATGAAAAGGGTAATCACTTGATTTTGGGTAACATTCTATTTTTTCTACTTTACCAGAATACTTTAGAGGATACACCCTCTTTTTAAATTTCTTTCATAAGCAGCTCACTCTCTGCTGTCTAATATTTATATATTTTTTACAGACCCAATCTTTTCTTTGCAAGCGACCTAAACCAAAGGGAGAAAAGTTTTTCTTGAAACCTCATGTTGTGACACTCAGACTGTTTATTGTCTGCGCTAATGCTGGACACTGAGTGCAAACTAGGTGTGAAAATCATCGCTTTCAAAGTGTGCCTTGATCAGTGTTAATAGCTGTCAACGATCCTGTGAAGCCGACCAACACTTGCTCCAACAAGAGACCAAACTGGATTTAAAATTATTCCAGCCCTACTAAAGATAATGGCTGATGTATTAATAAAAGGAAACTGTGGCTGTTCCCATCCTTTGCAAAAAAAAATTAAATTCTCAGAATAAAAAGTGAAAAGAACTCAGATCTCAACAGGGTTTAACGAATCTCACTGAAAAGTCGCATTGGACTCGATTTGTTTCCAGGTCTAGCATTTTTGTTCAAACCCAGACATAAATTTAACTGTAAAACTAGATCAAGCCAAAAAAATATCTATTTTCACAAAGAGTATTTCTAAAAATAACTTGACAAAATGTTCAGTTTCTAGATGTAGAAAATAGTCGTAAAATGACTTGCAGCTGATTACATAAGGCTGAGTACAAATGTATGTGCCAATTTGTATATGCAATAAAGTTTTATAAAGCAGTGATGTGTCTTAAACTACTTAATATTAGAATAAACTCCAAATTTCTACTTTAAACTAGCATTGTGAATTATTAAGCTCCTCTCACATCAAAATGCACAGCCACATTTCTCCACAATTACTTTCACACAACAGACCTCAGATACTGTACATTGTTCCCCTGAGAGCTTATTTCTGAACACTGATACCAGTCGTCCCCATCACATGAACCCCAACTAGTTTTTCTTTATGTAGTTGGAGAAAAATAATAAACAAAAGGAACAAAACACAACAATGCTACAACACAGTTCACGTTCTTGCAGCCAACTGTCTTTTTTTTTGTTTTTATTTTTTATTTTTTTGTGGTGCAAAATGTGATTGTCCCACAGAGATTTTGGAAACTATCATAGAAGGAAAAATCTTGATAAGTTTTACTATAACAAGTGGAAAGAATCTGTATCAAAAGGCTTGAACTTAAACGTTTCTTGTTGTTTTAATTTCTTATTCAAATAACAAGTTGGTTGCTTTGAGGATACTAAATGTTTTGGTATAAATATAGAAATAAAAGCTCAAAAATCATGAGTTTTTTTCTCCATGACATTTTCTCCATTTTCTCCATAACTTTTAAAGCAAGAGTCATAGCTGAAAAAAAGCAAAAATAATCACTTCCATAGGTCTAAATTTCAAAACTGTTTCACAGTCAAGCAAAGCCTGAGAAGTATGGCATCACAGAATAGACTACAAAGCTCGCTTTGTTAATTTGTATTCCACCAATATGCTGTTTTCATCTCACAATTGCCCCAAATTCTATGTAAAACTAATAGGTCTTTGTGTGGTGGACCAACACAACACATAAAACATTTTTATGTTTGATACCAGCGAATGTTAGTTGGGTTAGTGAGATAAGTTGTGCTGTCTGATGAAGGGGAGGTAAAAGTTTTATCTTACAGTTTTTCATTGCTGAAAACAACTGGCTGTCACAGACAAAACAAGTAATCTCTCATGGCTGCTTTTCTAGCATCCTGCGCAGTTGTGCTGGAGTAGTAGCGTTAGCTTTTACTGCAGCTTATATGAATGTACTGTTATATTTTAATGCTTCGTCCTGCCTGGATCCTGTTTGTCTGGTTATTTTTTAGCTTTATTGAAATAATTATCTTATTGAAACTGGCAGCTAACTTTCTATTGAACTGTAACTGAATGGTTTACAAGCACAAATTGGAACTATTTCTTCTTACTAAATATTTCAAAGTCAATTTCCAGGTTTTCAAATTCAGTTTAACTCAGCCAGCTCACACTCAGTAATAATTAGGATGGGTGCAAAGTGAGATTACTGCACTTGGTCATGACTGGCACTAAAATTTTAAACAGCTCAAGTAAAACTATCCATCCCTGTGTGCTTGTGAACAGTTTGTAGAGCTTAGGTCATCCAACAGTCATTTTTCAGACTTCAGCCTGGCACATCAACTCAGCTTCAGTGGATTATTCTGGACTTTATCTCTTGTTGCATGAAATCCTGTAACTTTCTGCAGTTTGACTTTTTGTAATGGTTCTCACAGCTGACATCCATTAGCTGTCAATCAATAGGGCAGAGCTTTGAGAAAGGCTTTATGTACGTTATGTAAGTCAGAAGAAACTAACTGCTATAAGTACTCTATTGATACACACAATAGTAATTTTTCCTGGACACACATTAGTTTTCTGTGATATAATATATGGATGAATGTTAATTGTGCACATCAGTGTTAAGCAGCAGGAGTTAAGGTTAAGTTTGGAAACAAGGAAAAGCAGGAAGGGAGTAATACTTACGATATCCTGTTTCCAAAAATACGTCCGAAAGCAAAAGGAGAGAAAAAGAAAAGAGTGAAATATGTCAGTGTTTGGTGATATGAATGAATCATTTGCTAATAACTCCACTTGATAATTCATCTTCTATGAGCATTGAAATGGCACATATTTGTACAGTAGATGAACCATGTAGGATTTTAAACTTTAATCACGGACAACTAACCCAAAATCCAAAGACTCAGAGAGGAAAGTCCAAAAAATGCATTTGAAAATGAAATAAAAATTATAGCCTACTTCTGACATAAACAGATCACCTGAATAACAATTTCATTTTTAAGTGACTCCTGTTGTTGGTGCACCATCTGAAACTCATGCTAGCAGACATATTTATGGTGCAAGTTAATATTTTACATTTACTTCCTCCCCTGACTGTAAAGGGATGCCTTTGAACGTACATGATTCATTAGCAGTCTGGATGAAGAAGAGAAGGACTGACGGAAGGAAGGGAGGGAAAACTTGCATAACTTTTCTAAATGTAACGACAAAATTGCTAAGCTATTGGTTCCAGTACTACTTTAAGGTTAAACTGCAGAGGCTTATTTTGGACACTTCTTAGTTTTCTCTGTCATTTAACTAGTTTACATAAAGCCTGACTGTGTTTGCTCCAGCTCCTGAAGAGCAAATTTCTTATCTAATCCTACTGCTATTTATATTTGCAGTTGTTTAGTTTTATTGTGTGGGCAAATAAGTGGACAATAATAAAGTTAAAGCTATAATTTATCAACTGCGATGCTGGAAAGTAATTTTTTTTTTTTTACTTAAATGTGAAATGTTTGTATTTTCTCCATATTCTGCTTTTAAAAATGCACTGTTGCAGTATTATTACTATAAACCAACAATAAAATCACTCAAAAATTAATAGGTTTGGAAGAAGTTTCCTGCAGGTCACTGACAATTTTTTTGAAGCTTGGGAAATTTGAAAACAGTCTAATTTCGTACATGATGATAATATTAATCTTTATTTTGTCTGTTTACTTTAAGTGCCAAGACATTGGATATGTCCTGGATTTTACTAAGTTTAAGCTTACATGACAAGAATGTGAGAAACTTACGCTTGCATTGTTGTTGTGGCTGTTTGGAAGGTGAACATGTTTTCCTTGGGGAACCAGTTGGTGTCCTCTGCAATTTGACAGAAAAATTGGAATTCCAAAGTTAGCAGACAAAGAAAAAAAAAAAGAAAGAAAGAAAAACAAATGTACACTGTATGGGGCAAGTATTGCAATGATTGTAGAGTAGAAGCACAAAACCAGCACCATCACCTCACAGTGCACCACTCCACAAATGGAGAGAGGGAGAAACAAGGGGAAGAGACAGCAGAGGAGAAACGGTTAGACGAAGAATCAGGAAATACACACCACCACTTCACATCTAACACCGACCCTTCTGTCCCCAGCAGACCGGAGAAAAAATGCATTTGAAGTGTGTGCTATTGTGTGTCTGTTTGTCTGTCAACTTCAGAAAGTAAAAATAACTAGGGGTGTAACGGTACATTCTTCTCAGGAGACAAAACAATACACGATGTTGGGTTTGCAACTGCTGTTAAACATGCTATTCAACCCAAATAAGAAGTCAAAATCATAGTATTTACAAAGTGTTTGTTTCTTGATGGTTCTTATTTTCAAATAACTACCTAAAATGTTAAAGTGATGGACACTTTTTCCATGCTACTGCTTTTTCTACATCAAAATAAAAGCCTCAATTATAAATCCGGGATGCTATGCACTTTCACAACAGGACCTAATAAATATAGCTTTTGCTTACTTTATCAGGCAAAATGCTTTGCAAGAGAAATCTCGCAAGATCTTGTTACACCCCTAGAAACAACAAAAAAGCTCTTACTGCAATTTTTTTTAGAGAAAGTGAAATGCTCAAATGTTGTTTCTTCTCTGGTCCAATATTAGTGAGCCCAGAGAAACTGGGTCACACACCAGCCCCTTCCCTTTTTGATTTTCAGCGCCTCTCGCTTCCTCTGTGTCATCCACCCTCTCACCTCTCTCCAGCCCAGTCACCCGGTCCACACTCCACATCCGCTCTAGCCGTCGGTGCTGCTTGCCTGCCTCTCTGGATGTACTTTCCAGGTCCAGTGACCCCTGGCTACGCGAAGGGGTGCCGCTGCACGAGTCGCAAGCAAGCCCGCTGCACTCTGCTTCTCCTTTCGCGCCTTCACCAAGGCTACGGATATTGTGCGCGCTGACGGAGGTCTGTAGCGGTGGCTGGGATAGGTGATGGTGATGATGGCCGTGGTGGGTCATGTGATGGGAGTGGGATCCTGCACCCGCTTGCTGCTGTTGGTGACTACTGCTACAGCTTGCCCCGCTGATTCCACCGCTGCTAGAGGAGGCGTTTATTCCAGAGATGGGGGTGTGGTGATGGTGGTGATTGCAGTGGTGAGTGTGGCTACAACTGCTGATGCCTCGGCTGCTGCTCGAGCGGATGTACTGGGTTGGAGATGAGGAGGCAGAGGATGGGGAGGTGGAGGGCTGGATTGGGCCACCTCTAGACCCCACCCCACCGCTCCCCGACTTCTCCTTCAGGATGTCCAGTTCTAGGCTCTCTTTGCTGCCCCGGCCACTGCTCATCAGCATGCCGTGCTGGGAAGAGATGGTGTACACACGGGTGCACTCAAATGACGTCTTCTGGTCCTCCTCTGCTGCGTAGCTATGTTCAAGCGAGAGACAAGTCGGTTTGGTAGAAACTGGGATGGATGTGAGAGCAGGCTGGATTAGGCCCAGCTTTTCCTTTGCCAGGATAGAATCTGGTTTGTTCGTACAGCCTTTAGCAGAGGAGCAAGGAGGGAGGTGAGTGTTGTTGTTGTTGAGTCCAATCGTGTCTCTTGGCGACTCTGGATCAGGACCCACCAAGGTTTCACACAGAAGATGAGCTACAATGCGAAAGAAGGAGATGAACACAGAAATATCAGTATAAACTAATTGTAAAACCACTCAAGCTGAGGAGGCGGAAGTAGAGGAAGAAAAAGCTTAGGATGGCACAGCAGATACAGCAACATCATCATCTCCCTGTGGTTGTCAGCGGTTGTAGTGACACACTAGTGAGCACAGCCTGGCATTTCAATAGAGGATGAGGTGAAGCAGGTGGAGGAAGGATTAGAACCTCAAAGGAAAACACAGCAGAGGAGGGATGGACAAATGGCAGGACGACAGAGACGCTGACCTGATCCGTTTCGGTTTTCAGGGTGCGTGTGGGACAGGTACTCTCCAAATGCTCGCGCTGCTCTGTGGGGATACACAAACAACGACATACACACACAAAGGAATTAATTCATGGGCTGGAGGGGAAGGATGAGCGGGAGACAAGACAAAATGAAAGAGGAGAATGGAGAAAAAGGGCAAGGGAACTATAAATTATAATCCTAATTGCCTTCTTTGAAAGTTTGTGCCACCCACAGATTAAGATATGGCAGTTTTATCTTCCCTCTTCAGCCAATCTTAGTCTGAAACCGAGACAATGAGACAGCAGCAGGACACAGAGTGAAGGACAGTTTTTACCTTAAGTAATTTCACAGTATGACCTCAGTTTACGTTGGTGGATTTACTGAAAACAGGCAAGTGCGTTTGCATGTCTAACTGTCCACGTGTCAGAAAGAAATACTCAAACTTGACAGCAAAGAGGAGACATATGCTCAGAGATGTGCTGAAAATAGATGGGAAGAACTCTAAAACTCAACAACTACAGTATTTTAATCTGCTATCATAACTAGTTCAGTTTGGCACTTAGTTAACATCAAGCTGCATGCACACACACATACAGTAAATTAGAATATTATTGAAAAGTCTATTTAGTCCAACTTTATAGACTAATAGTCTATAAAGTTGACTGTACTGTGTGTAATGAATTATTTAGATTCATACACCCAGATGGATGTTTGAAAATACTTTCTTTCTGTTAATCATCTCTCTGTACTAACAACTGATAAAAATGTGACATTATAATTAGAATATTACACTGGGCCCATAAAAATATATGAGAAAAGAGAGCTTATTAAGGAACAGTATGTTCAATACCTGCTTAAAGGTTGTTATTTTTAGAAGGTATTTTTAATCTGACAATTGTTGTATTAAAGTTTCTGCATCTGAAAGATAAAATAACTTAAAGGGAAAGAGCACAACTTGGCATTGGCTGCATATCAACATATAAAGTGTTATGGTCGTACCATTCTTGTTGTTTAAAGTCCTTCTGATCATGCGCCATTAAAAGATGCAATAACAGGAATTTCTCCTGCTGCTTGGCCAGAAGCTACTTGGGTTTGGGTCTCTTTTTTTTAACCAAAGATAAGTACAGTAATCAAAACATTTTTATTTTTCATCAAGCAAATCTATATGATGGTCAAGCAAACAACAAAACCTTAGAACTTTCTGTCATTCTGGAAGACTAAAATAAAGATAAAATAAAAACTAAAATCAAGCTTTTATTTACCTTAAAATACCATTATGAGTGGCAAGCCACAAATCGAATCATGTTAGTTTACTTTGCTAACCCTCCCGCCTAGCTTTTGTGGACTACTCAACCAATGAAAGGTAGTGTGGACAATTATGGTCTCAGCTCAGTTTGTTTATTGACTTCATAGCCTATATGATGTCACAGTTGGTAGCCCTGTTGCTTTGCAGGAACCTTGGGTTCAAATGCAGCCTTGGGATCCTTCTGCATGGAGTTTACATGTTCTCCTCATGCATGCATTGGTTTAGATTCCTCCCACACTTCAAAAATGTGACATAGCTTAACTGGTCTCTCTAAATTGTGTCAGTGTGCATAATTGTCTATCCTGTGTGTCTCTGTGTTGCCCTGTGATGGACTGGTGATCTGTCCAGGTGTCCCCTGCCTCTCTCCAATGACCACTGGGGATAGAGTCAAGACCTCCGGCCCCTCGCCTTCAGCTTATTATTATGGTTATTTTGTATCCCTGGGTACCATAATGTCAGATAATAAGTGTTGCTACATCCACAATATACACCGAATAAATCATTTGTTTGATGTTAAATGTCATCAGCCTAGTTTACTCACTAAGTGTGATATTAATATGCAGGCTTTGTCTTGTTAATAAACTCAAGTATAGATTAATGATGTCTAACCTGCTTTAGATCTTTAACCTCACTTCAAAACAGCTTCTTAATCAGAATTGCTTAATATGGAGTCTATAAAAAGCGATAAAAGATATTTATATATATATATAT